>SJXQ01012448.1:338740-355934 GCA_006408695.1 Aepyceros melampus | reverse complement strand
AGGGAGGCCTGGTGTGCTGCGATTCATGGGGTCGCAAAGAGTCGGACACGACTGAGTGACTGAACTGAACTGAACAGAACTGTGATTAGCTCTTCACAAGATGCTTTCCCTTAACAGAGAGCTTTTTGAGGCCTGGGATTGTGTGTTTTAATACATCTCTCGTCTTCCAGTACCCGGCACAATGTCTCGCATAGAGTAAGACCTCACCAATTGTTAATGGAACAAATTATATTTCTCCTGTGTGATGGTCTGAAAGCTGACAGTTGGCTCATCTCACAGCTGCACCCTAAACACCATTGTTATTCCTTATTCCTTGTTAAATCATTTTTATTAGTGTCATATAAATAAAATTGAACAGTTATTTACTTGAAAATAATACCATAGTTGGGGCTTCCCAAGTGGTGCTAGTGGTGAAGAATACACTGCCTGCCAATGCAAGAGGTTTAAGAGACGCAGGTTTGCTCCCTGGGTTGGGAAGATCCCCTGGAGGAAGGCATGGCAACCCACTCCAGTATTCTTCCCTGAAGAATCTCATGGACAGAGGAGCCTGGCGGGCTACCATCCATAGGGTTGAAAGAGTCAGACATGACTGAAGTGACTTAGCATGCATGCACAAATACCATAGTTACTGCACAAGTAAGGATGGCTTAGCATTTGCCTGGGCTTAAACAGAAGGCTCAGCAAGCACCTTAACAGTGAAGGTCATACAAATCAAAAAGTTTATGTGGAGAGTCTAACATCATTTCAGGAAATGAAAGTACCAGTACTTCATATGAAATGTAGCAGACAGGCTTGAGAAGCGGCAGCAGTAGTCAACTGGTCTTACAGAAGAGCTTATGTTTCCAATTGAGCCCTCTGCAGTGGAAGCAGGAAATCTTAACCACTGAATCACAGGGAAGTCCCAGATTTTTTCAATCTACTAAAATCAAATTACATTCGACATTTAATAGTATACTTACTGGAGAGGTCACAAGGAGAAAGTATGTGATAATTAAAGTTTCTTTTAACAAGTATTCCTGAGACCGCTGGCCCTGTTCTGGTTTTTTGTCTGCTAAAAAGCCCATGACCTATTTTAAAAAAGAAGAAAAAGAGCCCAAAACAATTTGAAGAGAACAGAATCTTGTGAAACACAATTAACAATTCAGGGACCCAATCATAATGATGACCATTTGAACCTTTCCATTAAACTATCCCCTGTAAAGTTCTGTGAACAGTGAGATTCAGGAGTCAATACAACCATTGGCTCTACTTTGCAAGAAAAGCCTTACACCCTAATTTCTGCAAATTTTCCTCAATTTGACTGCAAGAAATTATATTTATCAAATGGCTTTCTCGAATTTGGCTCATGTACTAAAAGAATTCTGTCAAGTTGCTTGTTAACATGCTTGATATTTAAAGCTTCAGACAGATCATGAAAAAAGCTCCTGTTAGCGGTATCTTAAAAAGACTTTTGATGAACAGGAGGTAAAAATGCAGACTTCTTACAGCATCCCTCTAAAATTCCAGGTGAAGATTTTTTTTCTCAACTATTTCTTTTTTAAATTGTGAAAATCTTACATTTCATCAAAAATGATTAACTCTTGAAAAGACAAGTTTTTATAAATTCCATCATATCCACACACACGTTTAGACATGGGCCTATCTTCAGTTTCTTGGGGAGAATGCCAGGAGGTAGACAGAATACTGTATTGGATGTAGTAAAAAACAGTAGTGGGAAAAACAAAACCGTAATGGACATTTGTTTACTGTCTGATATGGGTATGAAAAATAAGTTGGGAATGTGGATTAAAAGCTGTGAAACGCAAATAAAAACACAAAGATAAAGTCTTATACTATTAATATACTGAGTAGGCAGAAATCATTGTTGAACACATTATTCTGATTCAATTAAGAGCTGGATTTTCTTAATATACATTTCCCTAAAGGGATTATAAACTATTAGGAATGGATAGGATTAAAAACCATAACCTTTTACCTTGGCTAGTTTTTCTCCCCTGAAATTCAAAGTCACTGCTTCTGTATTCCGGGGATTATGAACCTCTATTGAACTTCATCGTTATCTTCATATTCTCGAATCAGGGCTGCTTTCAATCTGGCCATTTCATTCTGTTCTCCATGGACTAAAATCTACAAAGCATAAATTTTAAAAGAGCATAGGGAAGCATCCTTAGTTCAGGTTAATGTTGGCCTTTATCTGAATTAGTTATTATATGAAATGGAGATATACTTGAAGTCATTAAACTTTACTATGTTTAAGGATCCCCAGTTAATCAAACATGTATGAGGTTTTCATTCTATTTGGCTTATTTCAAGAGGGAGTAAAGAAATCTCTTTTCCATTCCAGTATTTGCCACTAGTGAGACATACACCTTTATGGAAGATGACTTTTTCTAGAAAGGGGCTGGACAAGGTGACTTCTGTAGTATCTACCCACTTTAAATGTACATGGTTCTTGCATGCAACTACTGCTACTGTCTCAGAAAACATCCAGAGTTTTCTTCAGGTTTCTTAATATATATACGACTATCAAAAGAAGCTTTCTATGGAAAAATATAACTTCTGATGCTTTCTTCTATTTCTTAAGTGATGCCATATAAAATATTTCACAACCAAATGGAATGATGTTTCAGAGAAGTATTTACAAGTATTGCATTAGCTAACAGTCTTTCTAACTGACTTTCATAACCTATATTTTACAAGACAGATCATTCTTTTTTTCCTAATGTTCTTCTTTTTAAAAATATTTACTTGGCTGTGCTGGGTCTTAGTTGCGGCATGTGGGATCTAGTTCCCTGAGCAGTGATCGAACCCAGGTGCTCTGCATTGTGGGTGTAGCGTCTTAGCCACTGGACCAGCAGGAGAGCCCCGAGACAGATTATTTCTAACCTATAGACTGCTGGTAGTTGATGTCTTGCCTGGGCTAACAGAAGCTTGCCCAGTGTCACTGCAGGCAGAGGCATATGGCCTGGAGATGATGAGCCCCAGCTCTAGGGCCTGGCTGCTGTAACACAAATCCTGGCATTGCCACTTACTAGCTATGTAACTTTGGGCAAATTATTTAACATCCATTGCCTCGTCTACAGAACCACTATTGGTTGTGAGGAGTAAGCAAGCTGATATATACAAAACACTAGCACAGTGTTTGGCACATAGTAAATAATCAATAAATAGCTGTTGTTTACTGTTACCACTGGTACTATTATTAGTTTATTGTGTGGGTAGACTTTTGCTGACTTGGCTACAGGAGGAGGGTGAACATCAAATCCAATTCAGGGATTTAAATCGACAGCAGAGCTAGACTCTGGAGAACAGCACAGTGGGACTGAGGATGAGGGAGTGATTCCAGACAGAAAGTGCAACACAGCTTTTCCTCCATGGCTTTAAAATCTGGGAGAATATCCACAAACCACACACAATAGTAGACACCCATGAATGGCCTACACCTAACTTATATAAAGCCAGTAGGAGAGGGACTTTTTCCACCAAAGAATCTGCTCATTAAGGGGCAGCAGTAACTGTCAGGACTATTTGCTAGAAAGAAATAAAAAATGAACAACATGGGACACAAAATGCTCAGCTTCCTTAGTCATCTGCTGCTGCTAAGTCGCTTTAGTCATGTCCGACTCTGTGCGACCCCATAGACAGCAGCCCACCAGGCTCCCCTGTCCCTGGGATTCTCCAGGCAAGAACACTGGAGTGGGTTGCCAGGACTTTTTCCACCAAAGAATCTGCTCATTAAGGGGCAGCAGTAACTGTCAAGACTATTTGCTAGAAAGAACTAAAAAATGAACAACATGGGACACAAAATGCTCTGCATCCTTAGTCATCAGGGAAATGAAAATCAAAACCACAGAGATGCTGCTTCACCCTTACTAGCATGGTGATGATTCTAAAAAGGAAAACAACAAGCTGACAAGAATATGGAGAACTGGAACCTTTGTGCATTGCTGTGGGAATGTAAAATGGTGTAACTGCTGTGGAAAACAGCTCAGTGATTCCTCAAAAGTTAAACATAGAATTAGCCCACGATCCAACAGTTCCACTCCTTGGTATATACCGAAAAGGACTGAGATGAAGGACTCAAACAGTACTTACACGCCAGTGTTCATGGCAGCATTATTTACAACAGTGGAAATGTAAACACTAATTATAAAAGGTGGAAATGTACACCCGAGATGGATTCATGTCAATGTATGGCAAAACCAATATAGTATTGTAAAGTAAAATAAAGTAAAAATAAAAATTAAAAAATAAATATAACAGTTTATTATTAAATTATTTTGAGTAATTAATTTCAAAATTTTTCTAATTTCCTATTACCCACATAGTCAGATGCCAGAAAGAAAGGAGACTAACTACTGTTTCTTCTTCCTTCACAAAGGCAGGGACGTTGGCAAGGTAAAAATGCTCATCCTCCTCTCAGCTTTAGTATTTGTCAGTAAACTTTTCAGAAATAAGTTCCTGATAGTTTTTTTTTACGTTTTATATTTTAACCCACAAGTGTGTAAGATCAATAGCAGTGCCCCTTACGAGGCTTGATAATTAGATCCTCTCTAGGTGCATTGGTTTATCATCAGATTACTAATATCATCTTGGTTCTAAATGCTGTCCATCCATAGATGCTACAGTTCAGTTATTTTTGTGTAGAAGTATCACAATATTTTTAAATTGGAGAAGTGATTTATACTTCTTAGAATGCTAATGCAGTTTATTATTTTCTGCATTCCTGATGAGTTCCAGTCCTAATGGACTTAGAATATAATGTTTTTATTGAAGACACTATCAATGTTGTCTAACACACAGATGAATTAAAGTCTTTAGAAGCGATAAGCAATGAAGAAAGGTGCCACAACATTCCCACTGCTCAACCATAGCTAACTTGAAGTTAAAAAATAGGAAAAACAGGGTGTGAGTGCTCTCTGTCTGTGACACTGGTCATCCCATTGATCGCCAGGGATGATTCAACTGATGACAGGCAGGTGTACCTGTCCTTCCTCACCACTCTAGGTGCCTCCTCCCGAAACTGCATGCTCAGCTGAAGAGCGTGACCTGCCCTGATAAAGGATGATCATTCCTGGGCCAAAGGTATATGAGTAGCTGTGCTCCCCTGCAGAACCTCCCCACATGCTCCCAAGGTCCATATGTAGGAGAATGTAGGATAGTCAAGCTTCCAAGACTCCAGACACACCAAATGAGGCACTGCATGTGGCAGCCTACTTTTCTTAAAAAGCATCAATGAATCTTACAAATCTTTAGCCACAACTCAAGTTTAAGGAATGTTTAAAACAGATATATTTTAAATATATTTAAAATAGATAACTGACAAAGACTTACTGTATGCACAGAGAGTCCTCGATATTCTGTAATAACCTAAATGGGAAAATAATTTGAAAAAAATAATAGAAGGAATTAATTTTAAAAACTTAGTATGTATATCTATAGAGCTTTGTAGCTATAATAACACTTACAATAAAAAATATAGCAGTGATGGCAGGAAGAAAACAAAAGTTCCCAAGTCCCGACTCTGCTAACACTTTGGGGTTTGGGGTAGGTTGGGCTTTTTCTTTTTTTTTACAATATCCAGTTTTTGAAAATCCATTTTGAGGTTCCTGCTTTCCTTGGACCCTATGCATTTGTCTAACCTGTCTGTTGGATGAGCCCACCATGGTCCCTTGAGTGTATGGAAATAGACCAGGACCGAGAGATCCAGTTTCAAGTTCCAGCTCTTTGCTTTGCCCTCTCTTGTGTAACAGTGGCAGTTTATTTGACCTCTTGTACCAAAGGATCCTCTTATCAAGAAATTACTATAAAATATTGTTTTAGCCACTACCTAAAATAATGGATACAAAACTCAATGAAAAGCAATATATAAATCTAAGAAAACAAGTCTGGATTTATAGAAAATAACATTTCTAAGAAAGAGATGCCTCATAATTATTTACACGGTGGAGCGTGTGAGGTCATTAGTTTGTAAGATTCAGTATGACTATGTTCTAGTCCTTCCTTTGGATGTTTATTTTTGTTACTGGCAATATATATACTTGTCACATGGCAGTTGTTTTGTTGTTGCTGTTTTTATTGTTGTTTTAGTGTTTCATTCAGAAGGAACAAGACTAATATCTATTCAAATGACTTTTGCTTCTTATTACTAGCAAGAGCATTTCTGTGTTGATAAACCAATTCTAAGGAAATATACTCTGCCTTTCCCAGTTATAAAGATATTTCTAAGAATGGATTTTCAAATTAATATAATCCTCACTAGTGTTCTAGAAATGCTCTGTACCATATATTCAAAGTCTGATTTCTGTCCTAGAAAAAAAGAGAAGTGATTAGATTTGGAAAATGGGTCAAAGAAATATACATTTATGAATGACATAGTGTTTTATATCATTAATTATAGTTAGTAGAATGGTATTTCAAGTATATGAATCAAAATATTTTTCAATTTCTGTCCATTCTGATTTGATTTGCACCTGTTTTTACATATTTAGGACTTTGATGACTAGACAGCCTAGAAGAACACATCCCTGAGTTTTATCTCTATTTATGAACATCTGTTTAAAGTTGATTTAACATTTAAACATTCACAGAAGCAGATCCTTTTGTCAGGGCAAGGGCCATAGGAGCATTTAGCTCAGGCCTCAAGTTCAAGAGTCTTCATGTAGACTGTCTGTGTAATCTCTGAATGGGGTTATGAAAGGATATTGACAGGTCCAAGTGCAGTATATCATTATGGGCTTTATTTATAATTATTAAAATGAAAATGTAATTATTCAAATGTACCATAATTTTAGAATTTTAAAGGACATCTCCTCACTGTTTAAAAATGTTCTGAGAACCGTGGCAATGGAGACTGCCTAGGACCCTTAATTTCAAAGAGACTGGAGAAGAAAGATTCTAGAAAAAGGGAAAAGGAAGAATTTTCCCTCTTCACCATCATGACAGGAGAAATATCCCTTCTGAAATGAGTGTGAGACTTGAGCCTATTCTGAGGGTCTGTTCTCCTCCCTGTGCCTCAGAAGATTCCAAGGTCCTTGGGCTCTGGTGAGCATGAGGTGGGATAGAAAATGTCTGAGGAGAGTAGAGTGTCTCAGCAGGTCCCCCTATGAAATGGGTTCTGAACATGAAAAAAAGCACCTACAAAGAGGCGATTTGTCCACTTACATAACATAACAGTGAGATGCCCAGAATAATACCACAGAGATCAATGTGATACAATAGTTACTAAACTATCTTTTCTAAGATACCAGAAGGAATTTTTATTATTTCATTCACAAATGTACAGACATTAATCCACTTATATAACTTATTTGCAGTCATTACAGATACTTGTTTTTAAGAGTAAAAGTACAAAGAAATATTAAATATGATTAATGATTAAAACAATTGGAACTAGATAGCGCTAGGACAAATAATACAATTGAATCAGGTCAATGATAAAGCTCTCTAGATGGGATTTCTACACAAGTGCTTTATTAACACTGAGAAAAGGGAAAATTGCAAAGCATCAGGACCATGGAAGCAAACACGGCATCTCTTTTACTCCACCAGTTGGCTATTCTTTTCAATTGAAGATTTCTCTTTTATGTAAGAAGAGAAAAGCATTAATAGATATCCTCTTTGAAAATAAATTAATGGAGCATTCTTCTCAAATCCTTCTTGTTAATGAATTTACTGGTTAGATGTATTAGTTCCAGTGGATTATAACTCCATATGTGTTAAAATAAGAAGTGTCTGGACAGAGCATGCAGCAGAGATTTAACTTCCAAATTATTATAAAATAGATTTTTAGAGTCAGAAAAAAATTATCTCTAATTGGATAACTAAATCAGACTAAAATGTTAGTTCCCTTTGTAAAAATAGATGAATAAAAGTCAAATTTGTGTGTGTGTGTGTGTAGAGAGAGAATGTGTGAAAATGAATGAACATTTAAATTGTATTTCTTTATAACTAACAATAATTTTGATGAAATACTTTGAAATTTCTCTAATTATTTTTCCTCTCAATACCTATATTACAAGGAAGTTTTTTTATCTGAACATCTTAATTTACAAATGATAGTTATATTAAAAATCAGAGTTTCATTGTCTAATCCTAGTAGAGCTGAGTATGAATTACCTGTGTATGGATCATCCAT
Organism: Aepyceros melampus; assembly: GCA_006408695.1. Lineage (NCBI taxonomy): Eukaryota > Metazoa > Chordata > Mammalia > Artiodactyla > Bovidae > Aepyceros > Aepyceros melampus. The sequence goes on along the minus strand of SJXQ01012448.1, from coordinate 347,797 downwards.
GACTTATTTTCAGTGGTAGATTAATTTCTTCTCTTTGATTTCTTATGGCTTCTTTTCCCTGAGCATCAAAGTGATAGGCTAAGTGATGCAAACTGATTTTCATGTGAAATCCAGGGTAAAATACGCTTTATAATTTTGGATTTTAGTATGTGAAGTTTCCTTGATGCCGTGCTCCTTCTGCAGCCTGGATAAGCAAAAGTTTCCCCCATGAAAATGGAAGGACCTGTGCAGATTTGTTGAACACAAGGTGCATATTTTCCTTCCTTTCCACAAACTTAAAATACATCAGTGTTCATAACAGTTCTACATGCACCTGAGATACTGTTATGGCACTTATATCTAATTTACAACTCATTTATTCCTGCTGCTTATCTTATATTTCATGGACCAGTGTCAGTGTTAGTATGGTGGAAAACTAATGCCCTAATCAGACCCCCTAGCAGCCCTGTCAGAGTTAGTGCCAGGTTTTATTTAGTGATGTTTAGCAATCTATCAGTTTCACTTCCAAAATCTTTGCTTTGATGAGAGAAGTACCTTGGTTTTTGAAAAGTCAGTGTTTAAAGAATCACTGATAAGAAAATTGATTTTTAATTTGATTCTAGATCACGGTTCTGAAAAAAGAAGCTCTGGATAGGGTACTGGAAAAGTGGCTGTGACTCTCAGTGTGACATAGATTATGAAAAACTGATGTTAAATAACAAATAAAAAATTGGTGGCCAGAATGCATTCCAAGTGTGTCATTTTCTGTGGAAAGGATGATTCACTGCAGTAAATAGATAACATGAGTTTTGTTCAGATTATTTTTTTTATTTTTACTGAAAATACTTTGAAAAGCAATCATGAAGACCTGCTTATTACTGCAAAATCTAAAGTTCTTTGTTTCTCCTTGGGGCTAAATTTTTAAAAGCATATGTAAAATTGGATACCATGTTAATGGTGCTAGCAATGAGTTTAATTGCCAAAAACCATGGAGCCAATTTTAATAAGGAAAATTCACCTGAGTATCTGTACCCTGTGATTATTTTTCCTAAAAGAAATGCAGAAACAGAAACAGATCTCCACCAGATGTGGCTCCTTTTCCTCCACATCGTGTTCTTAGTGATTATTAAGAGACACGCAATCAAGTTGGATAGATATTTCTTGAAATGATGCATGGTATGCAATGCATGCTTTCATTGTGCTTCCTGCCATTATGGAATAATGCGTCTTATTTGGAAATACAGTGATGACTTCTGTTGAATCATGCCCAGTCCGTTTGTATAATAACACTCCTGTTTTGTGAATCATTTCAGATTTCAGAGAGCTATGCCTTCCTACCAAGAGAAGCGGTGACACGATTTCTAATGAGCTGCTCAGAGTGCCAGAAAAGAATGCATTTAAACCCAGATGGAACAGATCACAAAGGTAGCTGCAGTGTCAAATAGTGAGATTTCAAGTAATTTTATTCATAATGGCAATTTATAGCCCACATTTTTCGAAGAATGTGGTAGAATGAAACAGTTCAACAAGTCAAATCATCTCATTTATTCAAATAAGAGCCAGTAAATCCACTTACAAAGCAATGCAATGCCCTTCTTCAAATGAAAGACAGTCTTGACTGTGGCAAATACTTTTTGTCCTATAATAATGTTTTAATTCTCATTCATTGTGTGTATTTCATGGTGTTTTAACTATCTTCAGCAAGGAAATTGATGTTCCATCTGTGTTCTTTTAAGTTTATCCTCTTCTTATTTCTAAAGGTAATGAATAATAATTTTCTTTCACTGAAAATTTTTATAGAGAAGTTACTGTTTGGCTTTGGCTTTCATTAAAAATTATTTGGATTATTTTCCTAATATATGAGTTTCTCACAGAGGTTAATCTCAAAGCTATATTGAAGCTAGTCAATTCCCATGTGTTGGAGGATGAGTAGAATGGCAAAACAGAAAAATAAAAAGCTTCCTTTTTGCCCTCATGTGGTCCACTTAGAAAGTAAGTGTGGGGGCCTCCCTGATGGTCCAGTGGTTAAGACTTTGAGCTCCCACTGCAGGTGTGAGAAGTGAAAGTGTTAGTATAGCCCACCAGGCTCCTCTGTCCATGGAATCTCTAGGCAAGAATACTGAAGTGGATAGCCATTCCCTTCTCTAGATAAATCTCAAAGCTATATTGAAGCTAGTCAATTCCCATGTGTTGGAGGATGAGTAGAATGGCAAAACAGAAAAATAAAAAGCTTCCTTTTTGCCCTCATGTGGTCCACTTAGAAAGTAAGTGTGGGGGCCTCCCTGATGGTCCAGTGGTTAAGACTTTGAGCTCCCACTGCAGGTGTGAGAAGTGAAAGTGTTAGTATAGCCCACCAGGCTCCTCTGTCCATGGAATTCTCTAGGCAAGAATACTGAAGTGGATAGCCATTCCCTTCTCTAGATCTTCTTGACCCAGGGATCAAACGTGAGTCTCCTGAACTGCAGGCAGATTCTTTACTGTCTGAGCCACCAGGGAAGCCCAGCCTTGGGTTCCATCCCTGTTTAGGACATTAAGATCCCACACGCTATGTGGCATGGCAAAAAAAAAAAAAAAAAAAATTGTGTACAGCAAAGGAGAAAAATAAAAAAATACTGATGATTTTGTTTAAACACTATATTAGCTTCACTCATTGTTATCCAAGATACCAAAAAACTCACTTTGCAGTTAGAAATAACCAGTTTATCCATTGTGCTATTTTGTCCCCAACACTGTTATTGAACCTTGCCAATCATATATATATATATGATTGGAGCATATATATATATATGCTCCATCTCTAATGCTACCAATCTCCTAAACATTTGGTATTTTGCATCTTATTTCAATTTGAACAAGCTAGATCATTCTGAAATTATAGGTAGAGTATTGTATCACTTTCATTACCCATTAAAATGTTTTATTACAGATAATGGAAAACCTCCCACTTTGGTGACCAGCATGATTGACTACAACATGCCAATTACCATGGCCTATATGAAGCACATGAAACTGCAGCTGCTAAACTCACAGCAAGATGAGGTAAAATGAAAGTGTCTACCCTTATACCACAAGTCAGAATGAAGCTTGAGAACCATGACTCTCACATTAAGCATGATGCCATTTTGAAGACAGTCATTTATTTTTTTTTAATAAAAGGAGTGCCAGTAGAAATGCACAGATGGAGAAACAGGCAGAAATTTTTAGTCGTCAACAGATTCCCTATCTGAACACATCCACCTTAGTGTTATGTGAAAATTTGTTCATTCTCCCCAAGATTCATTTTCCTTCATTGCCTACCATCGAACTAACCTTGATAAAGTGCTAGGAAGTTCAGGGGAAAGTATTCCAATGAGTGTGTATCCAGAGAAATTATAGTATTAAGGCTATTTTACGTGGAAATCAGAAGTTCAATTTCATAGTATTTCAAGTATGACCATTTCAAATCATCCAACTCTTCTATATATTTTAAAGTTGTTTTTCAATTAACCATTATTCTATGTATTTGTCTACTTCTGTGAATAGTCTTAACTAGAAATGTTTTGATGTTTCAGATTGTTTTATTTAATTTGTATAGTAAGATTCTAGCAATGAGCTTGTTGGCATATATTAGACACAGAATGAATATTTGTTATATATTCTTCTCCAAGATACTGATTCACTTACCAGTTTGGTTGAAGTATCTCAAAAGCAGGGGCTAAGTTGTATGCAAACCCTGTGTATATTCCCCAAATACTTCTAACAGTGTGGCTTAGTAAATCCTTCTTAATTAGTTAGTAGCCATTAGTTAATATACACACTCAAAGTATCTATATTAGAAATAGTTTCTCAGGCTAATATATTCTCTCCTTTTTGAAATTTCTTTGGAAGAGGAAATGTGGTTAAATACTTATTTTTAAGTATAACATTACTTGGTGAAGTATTAAATTCTTTTACACTTGGTTAACTTTGTTCATAAAGCTCAAATCAGTTTTTTAATTTTCCTCTTTATGTCAGCATGTTTAATCTCAAAACTGTATTTATCAAATTATTTTTTCTCAAAAGACTTTATGAAAAGTCTATTCTATTAGAAAATCTGTATTAGTGCCTTGGCGACATCAGATTCTATATTATCAGATAGATATATGTAAGTGATTAACTCATAATAAAGCCATTCAAAGACAAAAGCAGTTAAAATATTACTATTTATCCATCCTGAAGAATGAAAATATTATTTCCATGATTCAACACACAATTGAAAATCAAGTTTTTAAAAACCCATAAATTAGTTAGAGCTGTCAAATTATTTGTAGGAAACTCATTTAGATATTGATATGTTTATTAACAGGCCAAAAAATAAGATCAACTTTGAGCCAGCAGAGCCCACATATGCTAAGTCCTTCTGGCTTCTAAAAAATCCTGAGTATTTCACATTTAAAAAATGGATTCTTTTAAATGACAATTGACTAGGAAAATAACTGTTATCCTTACATTTTAAAAATTCTACCTTGGGTGTTCAATTCAGTTTAGTTCAGTCACTCAGTCCACGTTTCTCATGATGTACTCTGCATATAAGTTAAATAAGCAGGGTGACAATATACAACCTTGACGTACTCCTTTTCCTATATGGAACCAGTCTGTTGTTCCATGTTCAGTGTACATTGTCTTAAAACTATTTAGGTAAATGATGAATTATATTACTTAAAAAATTTTGGAAATTATGGTCATTGAAAGATAGAAAAGTGGTTAAATAAGTCATGGTACAAATGGAAATCAAGTGAGATATCCCTTTTGTAGTGTTATATTTAAATTTAATAAATGTTTAATCAATTACCTTAACCAATATATTTATTGAGTACCTTCTTATGTAATTGTCAGTCTTATAGGCAGTGGAAATAAACAATGAATAAATTGACAAAATCCTTTCCTTTATTAAGCTTATCTTCTAGTGGTGGTGGGGACCATAAAGGAAATCAATGATGAAAGTATGTATGTGAGATGATACTAAATGCTAGTAAGAGAAATAAAGACAGCCAGGAATGGGAATTCCTTTAAAATTACAAAATATTCTATCCAAAGTAAGATCAACCTTCTTATAAACTATTGATGAGAATTTAAACCACAACAGACTTTTTGGGAGAGAGTTTGGCAATAATTAATTTAAAACTTTAAAAATTATTTATATGCTTTGACTAGAAATTTATACTAAGAAATTTGATGTATAAAACAATTTACATATTAGGATGTTTATTGCATTGCTAATGGTAATGATTTGAAATATCTAACAATGATAAATAGTTGAATCTGCAACATGGTAGCCTCTACCCATACAGGGATATTGAAATTTAACCAAAATTAAATTAGCTAAAATTAAATTTTCAGTTCTTTAGTCACACTAGCTACATTGATCAGCCATAATGTGCAGTTCGTATAATCCATTCTATAGAATAGACATTGCAGCATCACTCTTTGTATCGAATTTCTCTTTAAACATACACATAACCTCACACACATACTTTTTACATGTAGATACATTTATATATCTTCCATAATACATTTATATAGCTTCCTGAGAGCTCAGTTGGTAAAGAGTCCACCTGCAATGCAGGAGACCCCAGTTCAATTCCTGGGTGGGGAAGATCCCCTGGAGAAGGAATAGGCTACCCACTCCAGTATTCTTTGGCTTCCCTTGTGGCTTAGCTGTTAAAGAATCCACCTGCAATGTGGAAAACCTGGGTTCCATCCCTGGGTTGGGAAGATCCCCTGGAGAAGGGAAAGGATACCCACTCCAGTATTCTGACCTGGAGAATTCCATGGACTATATGTTCCATGGGGTTGCAAAGAGTCAGACACAACTGAGCACTTTTACTTTCACATTTATATAGGGGCTTCCCAAGTGGCGCTAGTGGTAAAGAATCCGCCTGCCAATGCAGGAGACACAGGAGACATGGTTTTCATCCCTGGGTCAGGAAGATGCCCTGGAGGAAGAAGTGGAAACCCACTCCAGTATTCTTGCCTTAATAATCCCATGGGCAGAAGAGCCTGGCAGCCTACAGCCCAGGGTCTCAAAGAATCAGACATGCCTGAGTGATTGAGCGTGTGCGCACACACACATATTAAATACAAATCTCTCTCACACACACATATACACTTATCATGCAAGTAATATATTACTGGACATTGGAGAAGGAAATGGCAACCCATTCCAGTGTTCTTGCCTGGAGAATCCCAGGGACGGGGGAGCCTGGTGGCTACTGTCTATGGGGTTGCACAGAGTCGGACACGACTGAAGCGACTTAGCAGCAGCAGCAGACTACATCTAGCTAGCTCTTTGTAGTGCATATAATAAACACTTTTATAAAGACTCTTTATAAAGTATCCACAGCTACTTTATAAGCACAGATTGATCATCTTTACCATTATATTTAAATTCATTTTTGTGTGTATTCATGTATAATAAATATAAATCTTATATACTGTGGAATTTGTTACATATTCTATACAACAGTATCAAACAGCTTTGTGCTTATTATGTACCTCATGTTGTTTTAACTACTTTAAATATAATATAGCCTCTCAATCATTATACAGCCAATGAGGTAGATACTACTTTTATTATTCTCATTTTATAGGTGAGGAAACTGAGGCACAGAAATGTTAGGTAACTTGCTTAAGGTAACACATCTAATAGGTGGCAGAGCATAAATCTGAATCCAGGCAATGTGGCTTCAGAGAATGTGCTCTAAAATAATGTATTACAGATAATATATATAGTATATATTATGGATATACATATTATCAAGCTATGTGTGTGTACTGTGTACATATGTACATATATGGTACACATTGATAATATGAATGTGTGCACTGAATTCTATTATTTTTTCCTCTTTGAACATAAATATTTATTTCTGATGCTTTGTATTTTTCATTGAGTTTAACATTGGAGAAAATGTCCCGAGAGAGGGCATGTGGCTAGGAGAAGTCTATGTGGCTGATGGCCCAGAGGCCTCCCAGTGTGGAATTTCCTTGCTAAGTTAATGGCTTACATGGTAAAGCATCTGCCTACAATGCAGGAGACCCAGGTTCAATCCCTGGATTGGGAAGATCCTCTGGAGATGGAAGTGACAACCCACTCCAGTATTCTTGCCTAGAAAATCCCATGGAAGGAGGAGCGTGGTAGGCTACAGGCCATGGGTTCACAGAGAGTTGGACCCGACTGAGCGACTTCACTTTCAGTGCTCCTTGGTAGACCCAGACACTAGCAGAACCTTTGATAGAGGAAGAACACTCAGATACCTGGGTCTGACCTAAGGATCAGAATGCCCATTGTTAGTGTGCTTGAATGTTCCTGTTTCCGGACCATAGCAATTTCTGCACTGATGCCAAGATGTCATTTATGAAGCCAAGGGAATGCTTTCTATACAGAGAAGCTCTTTTCTCAAGCCTGGGTGACATCAGAATGAATCCCAGTTCTGGTATGTAATGATGTGTTCAGTTATCTAACTGCTCTGTGCCTCAATTTCACAATGTGTTAACTGGGTCAATGCCGGGTAAATTTCACAATGCACTAACTGGGTAAATGCTAACTCACAGGTTGGATGAAGCTGACAAAGTGAACAACTAAATTACAGAGTCTGTGATATAATCAGCAGCACTACTACTGCTGCTACTGGTAATCATTGCATCAATGTTAAATTTTGAGCATCTTTTCATGTGTTTGTTAGCCATTCGTATGTCTTCTTTGGAGAAATGTCTATTTAGTTCTTTGGCCCATTTTTTGATTGGGTCATTTATTTTTCTGGAGTTGAGCTGCATAAGCTGCTTGTATATTTTTGAGATTAGTTGTTTGTCAGTTGCTTCATTTGCTATTATTTTCTCCCATTCAGAAGGCTGTCTTTTCACCTTGCTTATAGTTTCCTTTGTTGTGCAGAAGCTTTTAATTTTAATTAGATCCCATTTGTTTATTTTTGCTTTATATTCTTTGGAACTCTGCATTCAGATGTTTATATGTTTTCTTTTCTCCTTTGCTTTTTGCTTCTCTTCTTTTCACAGCTATTTGTAAGGCCTCCCCAGACAGCATTTTGCATTTTTGCATTTCATTTCCGTGGGGATGGTTTTGATCCCTGTTTCCTGTCCAGTGTCACGAACTTCATTCCATAGTTCATCAGGCACTCTGTCTATCAGATCTAGTCCCTTAAATCTATTTCTCACTTCCACTGTATAATCATAAGGGATTTGATTGAGGTCATACCTGAATGGTCTAGTGGTGTTGCCCACTTTCTTCAATTTCAGTCTGAATTTGGCAATCAGGAGTTCATGATCTGAGCCATAATCAGCTCCCGGTTTTGTTTTTGTTGACTCTATAGAGCTTCTCCATCTTTGGCTGCAAAGAATATAATGAATCTGATTTCGGTGCTGACCATCTGGTGATGTCCATGTGTAGAGTCTTCTCTTGTGTTGTTGGAAGAGGGTGTTTGCTATGACCAGTGCGTTCTCTTGGAAAAACTGTATTAACCTTTGCCATGCTTCATTCAGTATTCCAAGGCCAAATTTGCCTGTTACTCCAAGTGTTTCTTGACTTCCTACTTTTGCATTCCAGTCCCCTGTAATGAAAAGGACATCTTTTTTGGGGTGTGAGTTCTAAAAGGTCTTGTAGGTCTGCATAGAACCGTTCAACTTCAGCTTCTTCAGCGTTACTGGTTGGGGCATAGACTTGGATTATTGTTCTATAAGTTAGTGGATAACTGAAAGAAACATTTTTTGTTTTATTTTTAAATTTAAAAGTCTTCAAAAACAGGAATCATCTTATTTTATAAGCCCCTAGAATAATTCATAGTCTATGCCTTGTCTTTTTGATATAATTGCCAGCCTAGCATTTTAATATAATTGAAATCAAGTATTGCAGTTTGCTATGAGTTATGAAAAACTATATAGCCAAAGTGCATATCTCAATAAGATACTTCAGTGATTGCGAGGGTATAGGCATTTTCCATTCATTATTATTGTGAACTGAATTAGAAAAATCTGGTTAATATAATACCATTGATGGTAATGATAAACCTGTACGCAAGACAGCAAAAGAGACACAGATGTATAGAA
>SJXQ01012448.1:280011-338392 GCA_006408695.1 Aepyceros melampus | reverse complement strand
AGTGGGGAGGTGGGGGTCGGGATTGGGAGTTCATGTATACTCGTGGCTGATTCATGTCAATGTATAGCAAAATGAATACAGTATTGTAAAGCAAAACAAACTAAAAAAATAAAAATTAATTAAAAAATATAATACCATTGATTATAGTCATGAATCACTATGCAAAAGTCTAAGAGTGGCAAGATATCCTCAACATAAGCTAGAAATATGAAAGACTGTTCTTCCATGGAAAACTGAGAAATTTAAGATTGACTGAAAAGTAAAACTTTTTATTCCATAATCTATTTTATGTGTATTAATCTATATCTGTTAATCTCATAAATCTAATTGATCTCTCTCCCTTCCTTTTCCCATTTGGTAAACTTTAGTTTATTTTCTATGCCTGTGAGTCTGTTTTTATTTGGTGTATTGATTCAAACTATTATATAGATTTGTATTATTTTTTTTAGATTCCATGTATAAGTGATGTAGTATAATATTTGTCTTTATCTGATTTACTTCACTTAAGATGGTACTCTGTAGGTACATCCTTATTACTACAATTGACAATATTTTACTCTTTTTTATAACTGAGCAGTATTCCATTGTATATATATAAAATATAAAATATCTTAAGCCAGTCTTCTGTTGATGGACACTTAGGTTGTTTTCATGCTTGACTATTGCAATACTGTTGCCATGAACATTAGGGTGCATGCATATATCTTTTTGAAATAGAGTTTTCATCTTTTCCAAATATCTGCCTAGGAGGGGATTGCTGAGTCATATGGTAGTTTTTTTTTTTTTTTTTTTTAAGAAACCTCCATACTGTCCCATAGTGGATTTACCAATTTACATTCCCACCAATCGTGTAGAGTTCCTTTTTCTCCAGACCTTTGCTAACATTTATTATTTGATGATGGCCATTCTGATCAGTGTGAGGTGATAACCTCACTGTGGTTTTGATTTGTATTTATCTAATACTTAGTAGCATTGAGCATCTTTTTATGTGCCTTTTGACCATCTATATGTCTTCTTTGGAGAAATGTGCACTTAAGTCTTCTGTGCATTTTTTTGTTGGCGTCTCTATTTTTTGACAGTGGATTGTATGAGTTGTTTGTATATTTTGGATATTAACACCTTGGAGGTCACATCATTTGTAAATATTTTTTCCCAGTCTATGTTGTTTTTTCATTTTGTTGGTTTCCTTAGGTACCATTTGTGTGTGTGTGTGTGTGTGTGTGTGTGTGTGTGTTTAACTTTTATTTCTTTGGCCTTGGAAGACTGATTTAAGACAATATTGCTACAGTTTATATCTTAGAATACTTTTCCTATGTTCTCCTGTGGGAGTTTTATGGTATCCTGTCTTATATTTAAGTCTAAGCCATTTTGAGTTTATTTTGTGTTAATATATGGTGTGAGGGAATGTTCTAATTTCATTATTTTACATGTAGCTGTCGAAGTTTTCCAACAGTACTTGTAGAATAAACTCTTTTCTCCATTATATATTCTTGCCTCCTTTGTTGTGGATTAATTGGCCATAGATATTTGAGTTTATTTCTGGACTCTCTATTCTACTGATTCTATGTGTCTGTTTATTGTACCAATACCATACTCTTTTGATTACAGTAGATTAGTAATATAGCCTGAAGGGTTTGCCTCCAGCTTTTCTCTTTATTCTCAGGTCTGCTTTAGCAATTCTGGGTTTTTGGTTTTTGCTTTTTTTTGGTCACATATAAATTATTTGTAGTACATGCATGCAAAATGTCATGAGTGTTTTGATAGAGATCACGTTAAATCTGTAGATTGCTTTCCATACCATAGCCATTTTAAATGACTTTAATTCTTCCAATCCAAGAGCATGAGATATCTTTCCATTTCTTTGAATCATCTTCACTTTCCGTTAGCAGTGTTTCATAGTTTGCAGGATATAGGTCTTTGGGCTTCCCTGGTGGCTCTGATGTTAAAGAATCTGCCTGTAATTCAGGAGACCTGTGTTCAGCCCCTGGGTTAGGAAGATCCCTGGAGATGAGAATGACTACCCACTCCAGTATCCTTGCCTACAGAATTCCATGGACAGAGGACCCTGATGGGCTACAGTCTACAAGGTTGCAAAGAGTCTGACATGAGAAACTAATAGGTTTTAAAACTTTGGGGTTTATTCTTAGGTACTTTTTGATGTAATTTTAAAGTGAGATTTTTTTTAAACTTTCTTTTACTGATGCTTCATTGTTAGTGAAAAGAAATACAGCAGATTTCTGTATATTAATCTTGTCTCTTGCTACCTTGCTGAATTCACTTATTATTAATAGTTCTAAGAGTTTTTGTGTGAAGTTTTTAGGGTCATTCTGTTACAATTAGCATGCTTTTTAATTTATTCTTCTTGTCTAATTTCTGTGGCTAAGACTTCCAATACTCTGTTGAAGAGTAGTGGTAAGAGTGAGCATGCTTATCTTGTCCAGAATTTAACGGAAAGGAAGGCTTTCAGCTTTTCACGGTTGAGTATTATGTTGGATGTGAGCTCATCATCGATTCAGTTATGTTCAGTCGCTCAGTCGTGTCAAACTCTTTCCTACCCCATGAACTGCAGCACACCAGGCCTCCCTGTCCATCACCAACTCCCGGAGTTTACCCAAACTCATGTCTATTGAGTCGGTGATGCCATCCAGCCATCTCATCCTCTGTCGTCCCCTTCTTCTCCTGCCTCCAATCCCTCCCAGCATCAAGGTCTTTCCAATGAGTCAACTCTTTGCATGAGGTGGCCAAAGTACTGGAGTTTCAGCCTCAGCATCAGTCCTTCCAATGAAGACCAGGACTGATCTCCTTTAGGATGAACTGGTTGGATCTCCTTGCAGTCCAAGAGACTCTCAAGAGTCTTCTCCAACACCACAGTTCAAAAGCATCAATTCTTTGGCACTCAGCTTTCTTCACAGTCCACCTCTCACATTCATTCATGACCACTGGAAAAACCATAGCCTTGACTAGACAGACCTTTGTTGACAAAGTAATGTCTCTGCTTTTTAATATGCTATCTAGGTTGTCATAAATGTCTTTTATTATGTTGAAATATGTTTTCTCTATACCCACTTTGGTAAGAGTTTCTTTTATGAATGGATGTTGACTTTTACCAACTGCATTTTCTGCATGTATAAAATGATTGTGTGGTTTTTGTCTTCTCTTTGATTGATTTGCATATGTTGAATCATCCTTGTGACTCTGGAATGAATCCAACTTGATCATGGTGTGTGATCCTATTTTGTTGAGATTTTTGCTTCTATATTCATGAACGATATTGGCCAGTAAGATTCTTATAGTCTTTGTCTGGTTTGGTATCAGGATGATTGTGGCTTTATAAAATAAATTTATAAGTGTTGCCTCCTCTTCAGTATTTTGGAATAATTGGAGAAGTATAGGCTTAAGTTTTTCTTTGTATATTTGATATAATTCCCTAAGGAAGCCATCTGGTTCTGAATTTTGTTTGCAGGGAGATTTTTTTTATTACTGATTTTATTTTACTTCTAATGATCAGTCTGTTCAAATTACCTGTTTCCTCTTGACTCAGCTTAGCAGACTATGTGTTTCTAGAAACTTACTCATTTCTTCTAAGTTGTCCAATTTGTTGGCATATAACTATTTATAGTAGTATTTTTTTTATTTTTTGTGTGTTTCTACCACTCTTATTTCTCCTCCTCTGCTACTTTTTTTTTGTTGTTGTTATTTTGTTATCAATTTCTCTAACTTTTCTTCTTGGTGACCTGGCAGAAAGTTTGTCAGTTTTGTTTAAATTTTCAAAAAGCAGCTCTTAATTGTATTGATCTTTTCTATTATTTTTGTTTCTATTTTATTTATTTCCTCGCTTATCTTTATTATTTTATTCCTTCTACTGACTTTGGGTTTCGTTTTTGTTTTTTCTTTATCTGATTCTTTTAGGTGGTAAGTAGGTTGTTTGAGCTTTTCATCTGTTTCTTGAGGAAGGCTTCTAGTGCGCTGAACTTTTCTCTTATAACTGTTTTTACTCCCTCCCATAGTCCTCTTGCCTGGAAACTCCCATGGACGGAGGAGCCTGGTGGGCTGCAGTCCATGGGGTCGCTAGGAGTCGGACATGACTGAGTGACTTCACTTTCTCTTTTCACTTTCTTGCCTTGCAGAAGGAAATGGCAACCCACTCCAGTGTTCTTGCCTGGAGAATCCCAGGGACAGGGGAGCCTGGTGGGCTGCCGTCTATGGGTCTCACAGAGTCGGACACGACTGAAGCGACTTAGCAGCAGCAGCAACATAGATTTACTAAGGTTCTGCTTTCACTTTTTTTTTTTTAATCTCAAGGTTTTTTCTGATTTCCTCATTGATTTAATCATTGACCTATTGATTCTTTAACATCATATTGTTTAATCTATATGTGTTTGTTATTTTATCATTTTTCTTTCTGTGGTTAATTTCTAGTTTCATGTCATTGTGGGCAGAAAAGATGCTTGACATTATTTCTGTCCTCTTAAATTTGTAGAGATTTGTTTTGTGACCTAGTCCATGGTCTATCCTACAGAATGTTCTATGTGCTCTTGAACAGAATGCATACTCTGATTTTATTTATAAACTAAGATTATGTCATCCAGTCCCATTACTTCTTGATGAATACAGAAGGGGAAAAAAGTGGAAGCTGTGACAGATTTTCTTTGGCTCTAAAATCACTGTGAATGGTGATGGCATCCATGAAACTAAAAGATTCTTGCTCCATGGAAGGAAAGCTGTGACAAAACTAGACAGTGTATTAAAAAGCAGGATATTATTTTGCTGGCAAAAGTCCATATGGTCAAAGCTATGATTTTCCCAGTAGTCATGTATAGGTGTAAGAGTTGGACCATAAAGAAGGCTGAGCACTGAAGAAGTGATGCTTTAGAGTTGTGGTGCTGAAATAAGTCTTAAGAGTCCCTTGGACAGGAAGGGAATCAAACCAGTCAATCCTACAAGAAATAAACCCTGGATACTCATTGAAGGGCTGATGCTGAAGCTGAAGCTCCAATACTTTGGCCACTTGATGCAAAGAGCAGATTCATTGGAAAAGACCCTGATACTGGGAAAGATTGAAGGCAAAAGGAGAATGCGGTGGCAACAAGAAGCATCCTATGAATATCAATTAAGGACAACAGGTCTATTGTGTCATTTAGGACCTTTGACACCTTATTAATTTTCTCTCTTATTATCTGTCCATCTTTGTTAGTGGGGAGTTAGTCTCCTACTATTGTCATATAATTGTCAATTTCTCCTGTTATGTCTGTTAGTATATCCTTTACATATTTAGGTGATCCTACATTTGTTGCCTATATGTTAATAAGTATTCAGTTCAGTTCAGTCACTCAGTCGTGTCCGACTCTTTGTGACCCCATGAGTTGCAGCACGCCAGGCTTCCCTGTCCATCACCTACTCCCAGAGTTCACTCAAACTCATGTTTGAGTCAGTGATGCCACCCAGCCATCTCATCCTCTTTCGTCCCCTTCTCTTCCTGCCCCCAGTCCCTCCCAGCATCAGGGTCTTTTCCAATGAGTCAACTCTTCGTATCAGGTGGCCAAGATATTGGAGTTTCAGCTTTAGCATCATTCCCTCCAAAGAACACCCAGGGCTGATCTCCTTTAGAATGGATTGGTTGGATCTCCTTGCAGTCCAAGGGACTCTCAAGAGTCTTCTCCAACACCACAGTTCAAAAACATCAATTCTTTGGTGCTCAGCTTTCTTCACAGGCCAACTCTCACATCCATACATGACCACTGGAAAAACCATAGCCTTGACTAGATGGACCTTTGTTGCAAAGTAACATCTCTGCTTTTGAATATGCTATCTAGGTTGGTCATAACTTTCCTTCCAAACAGTAAGTGTCTTTTAATTTCCTGTCTGCAATCACCATCTGCAGTGATTTTGGAGCCCCCCAAAATAAAGTCTGACACTGTTTCCACTGTTTCCCCATCTATTTCCCATGAAGTGATGAGGACCAGATATCATGATCTTTGTTTTCTGAATTTTGAGCTTGAAGCCATCTTTTTCACTCTCCACTTTCACTTTCATCAAGAGGCTTTTTAGTTCCTCTTCATTTTCTACCATAAGGGTGGTGTCTTCTGTATATCTGATGTTACTGATATTTCTCCGGGCAATCTTGATTCCAGCTTGTGCTTCTTCCAGCCCACTGTTTCTCATGATGTACTCTGCATAAAAGTTAAATAAGAAGGGTGACAATATAGAGCCTTAACATACTCCTTTTTCTATTTGGAACCAGTCTGTTGTTCCATGTCTACTTCTAACTGTTGCTTCCTGACCTGCATATAGGTTTCTAAGAGGCAGTTCAGGTAGTCTGGTATGCCCATCTCTTTCAGAATTTTCCACATTTTATTGTGATCCACACAGTCAAAGGCTTTGGCATAGTCAATAAAGCAGAAATAGATGTTTTTCTGGAACTCTCTTGCTTTTTCCATGATCCAGCGGATGTTGGCAATTTGATCTCTGGTTCCTCTACCTTTTCTAAAACCAACTTGAACATGTGGAAGTTCACAGTTCATGTATTGCTGAAACCTCATTTGGAACAATTTGAGCATTACTTTACTAGCGTGTGATAAGTATAATATGCTATATTTTAACAGGTGTTATATTCTTTTCTTTTATTGAACCATTTCCCATTATATAATGTTCTTCTCTCCTTATAGATTTGGTTTTAAAGTCTATTTTTTCCAATATGAGTATTGCTACTTCAGGCTCTTGTTTACATTTGCATGAAATATTTTATCCATCCCCTCACTTTCAATCTGTGTGTCTTTCATCTGAAGTGTTTCATAGGCAGATGTTTTAGGTTCTTGTTTGTTGTGCTTTGTTTTAAAATCCATTTTGCCACTCTGTCTTTTGATTGGAGAATTGAGTCCATTGACATTTAAAGTATTTATTTATAGGTACAGACTTACTGCCATTTTAAATCGTGTTTCCCTGTTGATTTTTTAATTCTCTTTTGTTCATTTTTTCTTTTTTTTCCTTTTGTGGCTTAATGGTTTTCTTTTGTGTTGTGCTTGAGTTCCTTTCTTTTTGACTTTTGTGACCCATTGTAGCTTTTTGATTTGTGGTTACCCTGGTTTTCAAGTGTGTTGTACTTTGTCTACTTTATACTATTATTCATATCAGTTTAAATACATTCTAACAGATCTACATTTTTTGTTCCCCTCCCCATACACTTTGTGATTTTGATGTCCTTTTATGCATCTTCATTTTTGTCCATTTACTGTTAATTGAGTTATAATTGCTTATGCATTTTTTTCACTTTTTAAATGTATACACTTATTTATATTAATGATCCTCAATCCTTTTATATATTTGCTTTTCCTGTTGTGATTTTTTCCTTTCCTGTATTTTTTTATTCTCTTCTATTTAATAAAGATATTTATTTTAGGGTAGGTTTTGTATTGCTGTATTATTTCAGTTTTTGCTTATTTATTTATTTATTTTTAACTCTCCTATTCTAAGAGTTTTCTTCCTGGGTAGAGTACCCTAGGTTGCAAGTTTTTCACTTTTAGGATTTTTAGTATTTCATGGCACTCCCTTCTAGCCTTCAAATTTTCAGGACACAAATCAACTGATACTGTTATTTAAGAGAGAGAGCAAGAATTTCATAGCTGCCTTATAGTATTTGGAGAATTGTCCTGAGAAAGAGAGATAGAATTATGCTCTTAACTAATGGTGAGCACCTATTAGATGCCTGGTAGATATTACAGGAATGAATGAGTATGTGAATGAATGAGTGATTGAAATACTAAAACTGAAAAGTAGAAGGAAAAGCAAAGGATGAAAGGTTCAGGGAAATAAATATTATTTTAAGTGAAGACTAATATTCTCTTGACAAGAGCTGTCCACAAAGATTCACTTCAGCAAACTTCCCTGACTAGATGGAAAAATTACATTTATAAGTTACAGTTATATATTTTTTTAGTATCATTGTAAAGAGAGGCAATAGGTATTTCTAAAATTATGCATCTTGCAAAAGGTTAGTCTTTTCTGTAGCTGCATCTAGCTATAGAAACTAGCTTTCAAATTATTCTTCTTTTAATTTCATAACATGTTGAAACTAATTTTTAACACATTGAAGCAATTTCAGGATGCAAGTTGTTCTAGGGAAAAAAAAATCAAATAATTTTTAATTAAATATGCGGGAGGCCCCAGTTCGATCCCTGGGTTGGGAAGATCCCCTGGAGAAGGAAATGGCAACCCACTCCAGTATTCCTGCCTGGAGAATCCCATGGAGGAAGGAGCCTGGTAGGCTACAGTCCACGGGGTCGCAAAGAGTCAGACACAACTGAGTGACTTCATTTTCACTTTCATATTCCAGCTGTTTCTAGGATGAGCAAACCAACATTGTCTATAATAGTAGTAAGGCTTACTCTCTTGTCATCTTTCATCAAGGAACTGTGCTAAGAGTTTCATATATCTCTAACCCAAATAACAGATCAAGTATAGGACATCCAAGAACTGTCATGTATTGCATAAACTGTCTTGGGTTGGGGAGGTTTAGTAGTTTACTTGGTGTCATAAATTTATTAATTTGTAGAACAAGGACCTATATCTGTGTCTGTCTTATTTTTTATCATGTTTTTAATGCATAATTTTTCCCACCTGAAGAAAACCTTCCTGCTGCTGTTGCTTTTCTGAATTGAATTGGTGTCATTATTCTATATTGCCTAGCAAGCAATGTCTAGTAGGCAAATAATATACAATTTATAGTAAAACAAATCTCAATCATTTCATACGAGTTACATCATACATGAACTTAAGTAAAAATTGACAGCAAGTGCTTTTGTTAAGAAAATGCTATCCTGTTAAACCACTGTCATTTCTGGAAAATGATACTGATACGAAATTTAAAGTTCATTAGATATTTCTTGAGAATGGCTTTTTCTTAACAATCAGAATATGAACTGATGTTGAAAGTTATGAACTGCATATGAAAGTTATGCAGAAAGAATCAGTGAAGCACTAAGTTTGGTCTGCTGGACAGAGAGATTTGAAGATAGGTAGTGAGATTTGCAATACCAAACTTTCATTCAATAGTTTTTTAAGTTATTGAAATGGAAGATTATAAATGATACTAGTTATAAAATATAGAAAATCCTATAGAAGACAGGGATCACCAAACTATTTGGTTTTGTTATGGAGAAAAGATTTATTCACACACATGCATTCTACTCTTTTCTTCCTGTAACTAGATAATTTTCTCTTTGCACAGTATATAGTTATATTCCTGCCCTTTACCCTCTGTGAAAAGTTTGATCTACCACTGGGTGCTTCAGATTGCACCATCAGCTTCCCAATTCATCTATCCTAAATTTTGTTTGTTGATTTTTTGCTTGTCATTTTAGTTTTATCTCATGTGAATGGATCCCCAATAATTTTCTTTGACATTCATATAAAATACATGAAATATGCATATTCTTTAGTGGCTTGCTTATTTTCTTCAGCATATTCATCTTCATTCTTGTATAGTGACCAATTATTTATCACTAAATCAATATCCAAAGTGACTATACCAATTAAAAATGCCCCCATCCAAAACATATGGAAGATTTTATTACCCATTTATGCACTAAAATCTTTGAAGTCAAACTTCTTATATTCAATATGATAGGTGTGAAAGTTTTTCCCTATCATTTTAAATTTGCATTTTCCTGATGACTAATGACCTTGAACCTTTTAACATGAATTTCTCTGTGAAATATATTTAAATATCATTTGATTAAATATCATACTTTCATATCTTGTTATGAGTTTTTTCTTTCCTAGTTTTAGGTAGGTTTTCTTTAAATTGTAAACCAAACTGCAGCTTTTCTGATGATATATGTAAAAATATTTTTCAACATTTGTGCCCTGTTTACCATGTCTTTAATTTGTTAAATTTTTAGATTTTGATATAATTCCTCATTTGTGATGTTTATAGATTATGCATGTTTATGTTTCATTTAACAAATATTTTCTTTCATATGACAAAGTTATAAAAATTTTTCCCATGTTCCCTTCAAATTTGTTAAAGATTTATCTTTTCAATTTGTTTACTCCATTTTGGCTTTATTATTGTGTTTAGTGTAAAATTGTATCACAAAAACTACTTATTATAGTTCATATTTTCCCATTAAGTGAAATGATAATTTTGCCATATATTTTTTCAAATACATGTGCATATGTGTGTATATGTATATACGTAGATATTAATATATATACAGGCATATATTTCCAACTCTGTGGAAGACACATATAGCTTATGATCAGCCCTTAGTATATGCAATTCCTTCATGTCCACAGATTCAACAACTTTAAATCACATAGCACAGTACTATTTACTATTTAAAAAAATCTGTGTATAGGTGGGTAGTTTTACTTGCCTGTCTAGAACTCTTTGCCTCAATATTTTCTGATAAACTTTTTATGTGGCACATTCCCTTTCTCCCTACTGTGGTAGAACTTATAGAGCAACAACAGGAAGTATTCTTCTCCAGTAGACTATACTGGAGAAGTCGTACAGTGTAAAAGAGTACATTTGTTCTTTAGGATAATTCTCAACCTTCAGTTTGCATAAATTGTTAAGATAGCATGATTAAGTGCTATCTGCATACGCCACATAATCTGTATCTATTGGTCTAGGATGAGGTTTGAGAATTTCATTTCTAGCAGCATCCCAGGCAATTCTGCTATCGCTTTAGAACTGCATGGTGAATAGCACTCAATTATGATACTGGTAGCAATTTTTAGGATGTTTTGTTGACAGATTTTAGAGAAAGAGCTTTACCTCAGATGAAATCTTCTTTCTTTGTACGTTCACATATAAAATGGCAGCTGTGTTGTTTAATTAGCAATGATGCCTCGTTTGATTCACAGATGGGATGTTAAGTACAATTCGTGCTTCTTGTGCCTATGGACAATGATGCACATAACACAAATGTAATCTGATATCAGCTGCTCTATACTTCTTAAAGCTCACATTACATTGTCTCTGAACCTGGCTCATTAATGTATCAAACCTGATTTGTAGCATTCTTGAAAGTATCCCTGTTATTTGTCCCTCGAAAAAGGGAACATAGATTGCAAACCAGTTCTTCAGGTGCAGGCAACTTTAGTTTCTGTGTGTTCTTCCTCCCATGCTTGGTTCCCTATCTCCCAGAGAGTCTCTTTAGGGGCCTCAGTGTTGCGACTCTTGACACATCACTGTAGCTGTACTATCTATGAGAAATTCCCAGACTTCCAGTCTGCAAGGTGCCAATCTTGACTGGAAAATCCTATGGATGGAGGAGCCTGGAAGGCTGCAGTCCATTGGGTCACTAAGAGTCGGACAGGACTGAGCGGCTTCACTTTCACTTTCAATCTTCAGTCTGGTGTTTTTCTCACCTAGAAGCTGCAAGATATTAACATTTCTGGGGGTAATCCTATCAAAATACCCTTTTATTCTTTTCATAGTTAATGGAGGATGTAACAAATCTTGCTTGCCAATTTTTAGCAGTGTATCCATCTCTGTGATTATCCACAGTACGGTTAAGGTCCTCATCTACTCTTGCCAAGATTGTTAAAATAATCTCTTAACTGGTCTCCTTCCATACTTATTTCTCTAAATTACATCTTTTCTACAGTCAAAGAAAGATTTATCTGAACACATAACTATGCAACTATAATAAGATCTGTGTATTTAATTATATCTATGTATTTCCTACTTAATGGGGTAAAGATTTAAAAAAACCTGTGGAATTAAACTTTATAGCAATCATTATTAGACAATTTTAGGAGTTGAAAGTACTTAGTAATATTCCCAGTAAATAGTGAAACATATATATATGACTGTATCTTCTATTAAGGATATATTTGAGGGCATTAATTCAGCATCTTCTACACAGAAAAAAATACATGCCCTAATTTTCAGTGTTTGCATCGCAGTTCAGAAATAACTATCTTGATCTTAAAATGAGACTAACTAAACAAAATGGTATGACACTGGAAATGAATCACATTTAGAAAAGAAACCTGATTTCTGTAACAAAAACTAATGCCCTGGTGTCAATGAGGAATCATTATGAAGCAGACTGTAAAGGTTTTGTTGATAATTAACTTAAATATGGAGAAATGATGAGAAAGAGGTAAGGGAAATACTAATATGGATTTTGGATAAAAGTTATTGGCTGTTTAAATTGTTTTCAGTATTTGAACATTATTTTCATGTGCTATCTTTATGTTTAATGATATTGATCTAATATACTATTGAATATCAAGCATTATGTTTAATTCATCAACCAGTAAACAGCAGAGAACAAATTTTGATGAATTCAACAGAGTCACTGTTTTTGATGAGGCTGGGAAAGAATGGAGGTAATAATTTTTTGACATATGGATACCCTGGCACTTGAACTAGTCCTGCTGTTCCCACATAATGTCCCCAAAATGTCACACAACCCCTCTATCCATGCTATGCAGCCCCAGCAGAACTCTTGCTTTCTTGGTGCTGGAAGCCAGGAAATCGTAATAAATGTCAAAAGGGATATGAGGAAAATATATGGAAAGGCACTCAGCAAGAAACGTAGCTGATACTGCCTGCTTTTAAACTCAGTTTTTACTGATCCTATTCCAGGCTTCTTTAATTTAAAAAGCTGATGAGCATCCTGAACATCGTGTTCAAAAGAAGAGTATTCAAATAGCTCAAAAAACAAGAAGTTTATAATTCATTAATATAATCTCAATAAATGACAGAAGCCTAAGCCACTTGGCCTAAGCCACTCCAAAATTATCCCTGATCCCACTCTACTGTCTCTCTTCTCACTTTCTGGTTATTAATCTGCTAAAGGGTCTAGCTCTGCTGAGAAATAGGTCAAATGCAGAAGAATTCATGAGCCAGTAAGATTTTTTTTTAAACAAGGTACTTGTGTTTATTATTTATTGCTGTGTACCATAAATTACTCAAGTCCAGCATCTTAAAGAGACAAATGTTATCTCACAGAGATGAGAATAAGGAATCTAAGAGTGGCTTAGTTGGGTGATTCTGGGTCAGAGTTTCTTATGAAGTTGCCATCAAGGTGCCTCTGAAGACCTGAGTGGGATTGGAGACTGCCCTTCAACACTCATTCTTATAGTTGTTGACAGGAGGCAACACTTTCAACACTGTGCTTAGAAATTTCAGCTAGATTACCAAGTTACTATATGCAATGCTGATACTAAAATTGGCTGCCACTACAGAGCAAGGATCTCCCTTTCCCAAGTTTCAGATAACATTTTACTTCTGTTTCTACAAGCTCTTTCTGGGAGTCTTATTAATGACCACATGACTTTAAGGCTTTACTTAATGGATCCTTCAAAAGTTACATTTGATTAGTGATATAAAGGAAGTAAGAGAGAGAACTATGCAGCTAACCAGGGGAAGAACATTCCAATTAGAGGAAGCCAAATGCACAGATGCACTGAGGTAGAGGTGCTTTGACGTGGTCAGAGAATACTACAAAGGCCAGTATAGCTGCATCAAAATGCATGAAGGAGGAATTCCTTTGAGCAGGAGGAAAGAGTTGCAGCAAGTAGTAAGATCGATTAGGAGCTTACAGGCTGCTGTAATGACTTTTTGCTGATTGAGATGGGGAAGTAATGGTGGATATGGAATCTGGCTTAAATTATAAAAGAATCAAACTGGTTGTATATGGAGTATAACTTGATGTGTGTGGGATGTGTTTATGGTGTAAATATGGGCCAGTTAGGAAATATTGTAGTCCAGTGCAAGATGTTGGCACCGTAAGCTTGGCTCATAACAGATGCCTTAGCAAAAATTGCTGAATTTTGAATATTTCGAAAGGAATATCTTTAAACTTCTGTTCATGTGCATCCATATTACATATTACTCGGGAATTGATGTCAAATCGTAACTTTATAACTCTTAAGACTTGAGATCTTTAACATTTGATTTGAAACCAAAGATAAATATTTGTAGAATATCAGATTTAATCCTGATAAATAGATCATTGGGCCATTCTACTTTAACCTAAAACAGAAGATTAAAGTATAAGTCAATAAGAAACACATGTGCATTGTACGGATAATACAACTTGAAAATCAGGTTTGGAAATTGAAAGTCACATTGAATCTTCCTTTTACTCAGATTTTTACAAATGAACTAGTTCTGATAATTTGTTATAAAATGTATGTAAAGATGAAAAGGGCAAAGGACACTTGATAACTAATAGAAGAGGAAAAGTGTCTTGGTGTCTGTGTTTATCAGATTAGGGATAATTAAATAGCTGAAATTATATATCAGTAGTCAACTTTCAATGGTTGTTAATGCATAGATTACCTTACCATTAACTATGATTTAAAAACATGTTTAACAACAACTACCTTAAAATATATAAGGGAAAAGAATTTGTGGAAAGTGAAGTATTCTGGCCAGGAATGCTTTGTATTTTATCTGAAGTAGGGTAAGAGGGCAGATCCCAGTTATGGTGAAGCATTAATTTTTCTAGGTATGGCCCATGGCTAGCTACCTTCATTTGTCCCACAAGTCTATTTTCCATTTATTTATACCCTAACCCCTTTGTAAGGAGAGACTGTATTAATCTCTGAAGATTGTTCCCTAGCGCCCTGAGTCATCCTTCAAGGATTAATAGTCCTGTCATATGTTCTTTTTGGATACTATGCTAATGTCTAGTACTATAATTTACCTCCATTTCCCACAATGTACTACCAGCCATGTTCTTAGAATATTTATTAGATAATCACACAGTTTGCAAGGAAACTTTTCACCTAAAGTTGTAAATAACAGTGAAAGATATTGGAGGGAGTTTTTGGAATGGGGTAGGACTTCATAAAGTGTTTTTTGAGTGAGAGGCACCATTTTTTTATGTAATACATCTGCATTATAAATCTTGCTCCAGTGCCCAAAGTATTCTTGCTATTTACCCTTTTAACAAAACCATTCCTGTTACTGCAACATGTGATTAAAGAATGGCTAGATGCTACACATATTAAATGAGGCTTAAGATTATTTTTGAAATAGGAGCTCAAGTCACTTTTGTCTTCCCCTATTATAATACTTCAGTCCTTTGTTGCTAACTTCACATTCATTCTTAGATACCAACTTATTATGGGATCTTTTAGGTTTGTGCCAGTGGAAGCTTCAGATTCACATTTAATTGATACTAATAATAACTGGATTAAAACTATTTACCAAGCACTGTGCTGGGTACTTTCACAAATTATGTAATTTTAGTCCACAAGCAGGCATGATTTAGTGCTATTGAAGGAAAACTAAAACTTGTAGAGGTAAAATAACTTGCTTGAAGCATCACAGATCCTGTTTGGATTTAAGTTTTTGTTCTCAGTCCAGGATTCGCTGACATTCATCCAGACTACTTATTATTCTGCAAGGAAGATTCATGTCCTTAACCATTAGTCTTAAACATCTGGAACAGTTATCTTCAGAGATGCCATGCTAATCCTATTGTGTTCTGGGTCATTATTTCTAGAATGCCATTTTAGTCTGAGGATTAGAGGTGTAAAAGTAAGCACCCAGATACACATCACAGTTAATGTCAAAATCTTTGATATTTTAACAGACAGCTTCATTTTGAAATAGTAATTTTTCATTTCAGTTTCTCAGGGGTTTGAACAAAAGCCAAGACTGGAGGTTGGTTTTCACAAATTGAGCTAGATTAAATTATATCTTGTCTTCATTTTGTCATGCAATGGCCTGGAAGTATAAATAGTAGTAATATAATTGCCCTGGTTCACTTTAATATACATATGACTGCTAAAACCAATCTAAATTAATTAAATGAGTTTTAATTTGATTTTTAACCTTTTAAGCATCCCAAAATAAGACAGAAGATCTAATTTGGAAAATAGAGATGCCCAGGATGCCAAGTCAAATTTAATCTACATAACAAGTCAGATATTGACTGGAGACACATTTCTATGGACCGATTTATGCCGTTAAGAGAGGTAAAAATGTTAACTCCGTACTTTACAGACTTTGGATTAGGAAATGTTTTTTATAAGTCAAGGGACTGAGGTTCAGCATCAATGTATGATACATCTGCTTAGAATGTGTACTTATTTTCTATGAAAAGCCATCTAGCCTTCTTTTCTTTATTTTTTTTTAATATGTCTTTCTGTACACCATACTTGGTAGAAACATTTTATTGGAGATAGTGCTAGAGGCAAGGTAGGAGCTTGACAAATTGTTTTGATTTCCTTAAAAAGGAAATATGTGGTCAATTAATAAAAGTGCTGTTGCTGTTGCTGCTGGTGATAATGATGGTACTGGGGCCAATGTTTGCTGAATGTTTACTGTCTACCAGACCTATTCTAAGTTCTTTAAATGTAGTAACCTATTTAGTACATTTGGAGCCACAAAAGATGGGTTATACTTATCCCCTCTATTTTGTTTTATTTTATTTTTTGTATTTCTTTTTTTAGTTGGAGGCAAATTACTTTACAATATTGTAGTGGTTTTTGCCAGACTAAGGGGCTCTTTTTCCCAATTAGTTGAACCCAGTTGATGGTAGAAACATTATCTTTTCTTGTTATCATCCAATAGAGCCATGTATTCAGTAAATGTCTACTGAGAGTTGACTCTACAAGTACCGTGATGAACATGACACATATCTTTACTGAAAGGGCTTATCATTAAACAGGAAACAAATATAAGAAGTAAGAAATTCTACCTATGAACAAGCTGCAGGGTCCATGATGTACATCAAGATTAGCCTGAAATATGTCAAAAATGCAAATCTCAGGTTGAACATTTTGATATGTAGAAAAAAATCACTGGAAAAAAATCTCAGCCTACAAGTAAGTAAAATTTCCTCTAATAAAACTCAAAAAGCAAAAACAGTAAAAATTAATGATTTAAACTTTTTCAAAATGAAGAAGACTTATTCTTCAAAAGACAGTTTCATAAAATGAAAAGACAGAAATACTGGGAGGATATATACATATATTCTCTAAGAATTTTATATACATATATAGGGGACATATATTTTATATGTATCAATACCCAATGTTCTTCAAAGACAGCATTAAAAAAAGGAAAAGATAGCAAAAGGAAAAGAGCACACATATATTACATATATATATATATATATATATATATTTCCCTGATATCTCTCTCATATATATTGATAAATAGATGTCAATTTAAATACAAAATGTATAAACATTATAATTTATAAAATATAAATATATCAATATAAATTAGTTCAGTCAGTCAATTCAGTTGCTCAGTCATGTCCGACTCTGCAACGCCCTGGACTGCAGCACACCAGGCCTCCTTGTCCATCACCAACTCCCAGAGTTTACTCAAACATCTCATCCTCTGTCATCCCCTTCTCCTCCCATCTTCAATCTTTTCCAGCATCAGGATCTTTTCAAATGAGTCAGTTCTTTGCATCAGGTGGCCAAAATATTGGAGTTTCAGTAGGTCTTCATAAATCAGTTATTTATATCTATATTTATTTATCATATTTATAGATATACTAGTATATTGATAAATATATCAATATGTATCAATTTTATATAAAATAGATAAGAATTCTTAAAACTAATAAAAACCCCAACAAACTAGTACAAAGTAAGAAAATATTTGGACAGAGGCTTCTGCAAAGAAGATATAAGAATGACTAATAAGCACACATAAAAATGTGTAACAACATTAGTTTCCTGAAAAATACAAATTAAAATAATGAGATATTGTCATGTATATCATGTAATAATAGGAGGGTGAGAAGTTTCTAAAACAGACAATACCAATTGCTAGCAATGATGTGATCAACTGGGATTCTCATACATTGCTGATGGGAATGTAAAATAAGACACTCACTTTGGAAAACAATTTTAAAACTTTTTTTTATAAGTTTAAACATAACCTTACCATAAAATTCTCAAGGAATATGAACTATGTGTCCATGAATGTTATGTTCAATGAGTTGGTACATGAATATTCATTGCAGCTTATTCATTATACTAAAACCTGGAATTAATCCAATTATTCATCAGCAGCTGAATAGATCAATTATGGTATATTCATGCAATGAATGCAATTCAGTTATAAGTAGATACAAACTAGCAACACACACAGCAATATGGACAAACTGCCAAAACATTGTGCTGAGTGAAAGAATCCAAACGCAGAGGACAATGTGCTGTGAGATGCATTGAATATGACTCTCAAAGAGATGATTCTAATCTATACTGACAGAGAGCAGGGTAGGGTTTACCTGAGTTGTGATACAGGGTAAGAGATTGATTAGGAAAGACACAGTAGGGTTGCCAGGTTAGCTAAATACATAAATGCATAAACAGATAAAGACAAGATACCCAGTTAAACTTGAGTTTCAACCAAAAAATGATTTTTTTAACATTTATCTCAAATACTGCATGCTTGTGATACATAGTGCTGACTGATAAAGGAAATAGTATCATGTCCCCAAACATGACATACATAAAGAGAAATATATACACTTAAATGTTTATATTGGAACTTATATTAGCAAAAAGAAACAGCATGAATATTAGCAAGCCGAACCATGCGTTGGAATAAGAACAATATGTAATAAAGCAAAAAATCTGTATAAACTATTATTTAAGGACATAGAAAGATATGATAAAAAACACCATCAATGCAATAAAATTTGAAATGTTTCATAAGATGAATCAGGGAAAAAAAGGAGATGATATAAATGACTTATCAAGATTGAAAAGGGGACAGCTCTAGCAGTAAAGCAGATATTAAAACCAAATAAAATCTGTAAAACATTTATGCCAGAAATTTTCAAACTTAGATGAGATGAGTAAATAAAAATTAAAAAACCATCAGATTCACTCAAGGGCTTGCCTGGTGGCTCAGTTGGTAAAGCATCTGCCTGCCATGCAGGAGACCGGGTTCGATTCCTGGGTCGGGAAGAGCCCCTGGAAGAGAGAATGGAAATCCACTCCAATATTCTTGCCTGGAGAATTCCAAGGACAGGAGATTCTGGTCGGCTGCAGTCCATGGGGTCACAAAGAGACAAACACAACTGAGTGACTAACACAAAATTCATCAGATTCACTTAAAGAGACTAGAAGTTCTGAATTATTCTGTAATCTTAAATTCAATAGTTTAAAAAGCCCTACTGAAAACAATAGATTTTAACAATGAGTTCTACCAGTCAAGGAAGAATTCAATCCTGACTTATCCATGATTTTTCAGACTGAAGTGAGAACACTCCCAAATCATGTGATTCAGTTAGAATAGCATTGATTGCAAAACCTAAAATGTGTAACAGTATTAATGATATCTTACATAGGAACATTGTTCACATAAACTAAAACATTACCAAAATAATTCAAGAGTATGTAAAAATACATTATAGCCAGTTGACCTTATTTTGAGTATAAAAGGATCAGGAAAGAAATGAATGTAACTTACCACATTAATAAAAATAAATAAATAAATGATTGACTATATTGTTATAATGATAGATGCAAACTAGGAATTGAAGGAAATTTCCCTAGTTGATAAGACTATCTGGAGGAAAATATATAACACCGTATTTTATGGTGAAATAATACATTCGCTATAAATCAATGTGCCTATTATTACCATTTATATTCATATTTTTTCTGGATTTTCCTGTGGTTCTCATACTTTAATAAGTATATGAGTCATCTAAAGTGAAGTCGCTCAGTTGTGTCTGACTCTTTGCGACCCCGTGGACTGTAGCCCACCAGACTCCTCCATCTGTGAGATTCTCCAGGCAAGAATACTGGAGTGGGTTGCCATTTCCTCCTCCAGAGTAATCTTCCCAACCCAGGGATTGAACCTGGGTCTCCCACATTGTAGGCAAATGCTTTACCATCTGAGCTACCAGGGGTTCTGTATAGGAGGGAGGAAAATATGGGCTCCTCCAAAAACAGTGAAAATACTTGACAGAACTGGTATATGAGCTCTATTAGATAAAAATATTCCATCAATGTTAAACATCCTGAGTTTGTCAACTGTGATGTGGTTATATAAGGGAAAATCCTTGTTCTGTGGAATTGTGTGTATCTGTATGTGCCTGACTCTCTGTGACCCCATGAACTGTAGCCTGCCATGCTCTCTGTCCATGGGATTCTCTAGGCAAGAATACTGGAGTGGGTTGCCATTTCCTTCTCCAAGGGATCTTCCCGACCTAGAGGTTGAACCCAGGTCTCCCTCATTGCAGGCAGATGCTTTTAACTCTGAGCCACCAGGGAAGCCCTCTAAGGTTCTTGTGAAATGCATGTTATAATTCAGTTTATCTGAGGGGGGCTGATATAAATATATATGTATTCTCTTTCTTTTTCATATTGTTTTTCTCTTATAGGTTATTACAAGTTATTAAATGTAGCTCCCTGTGCTCTACCATATATCTTTGTTGTTTATTTTATATGTAGTAGTGTGTATCTGTTAATCCCAAATTCATAATTTATCCCTTCTTAATTTCTTTTTGCATAACTCTAAGTTTGTATTCTATGTGAGTCTATTTCTGCTTTGTAAATAAGTTTCTTTGGATCATTTTTTTTTTTTTTTAGATTTCAGATGTAAGTAGTATCATGTAATATTTGTCTTTCTCAGTCTAATTTACTTAGGGTGTAATCTCTAGGTTCATCCATGTTGCTGCAATATGGCATTATTTCCTTCTTTTTAATGATGAGTAATATTCCAATTTGTGTGTATATCACATTTTATTTGTCCATTTATCTGTTGATGGACATTTAGGTGGTGTCCATGTCTTGACTATTGTAAACAGTGCTGCTATGAACATTGAAGTGTAGCTATCTTTTTGAATTAAAGTTTTTGTCTTTTCTGGATTTATATCCAGGAGTAGGAATGCTAAGTCATATAGTAGCTTTATTTTTAACTTTTTAAAGAACTTTCATAGTGTTTTCCATAAAGCTGTACCATTTACATTCCTACCAACAGTGTAGTTCCTTTTCCTCCACACCCTCCTTGGCTATTAATTTTTTTAAGTGATTTTTTTTAGGCTGATTCTAAAATTTAGAGTAAGGAAAGAAGCTAAAAATAGATAAGACTAACCTGAAGAAAGAAAACAAGGTGAAGAGATTTGTTCAAACAATATCAACTCATAAAACTAGAAAAACAAGGCAATATTGGTTCATGGATGGACTAATAGAAAAATGGGAAAAATAGGGAATATGGAGTCAGATACACACACATTCTGAAAAACTGGTATGTTATGGGCATGATTCAGTACATCAAAGATAATCAATGAACTTTTTGATAAATTGTGTTGAGAGAAAGTTTATACATATATATAAGTATATTTTATATATAATTCCATATGCTTGGTTCAAAAATACTTCTTGATAGATCAAAGGTTAGTTTCAAAGGCAGAATACAAAGCTATTAAAAGACAATATAAAACAAGATTTTATGATTTCAGAATAGGTATACATTTTTAAGATGTTAAATAAAGAAAATATTTTAATAAAGACAAGATTTTAAAGTTTAAAAAATCTTAAATTAGAAAAATTAGAATGTATAAGTCTTAATTAGAAGATGTTTGTATCACAGATAATAGCAAAGAATTAGTATCTAAAATAAACAAAACTCAGAGTGACCCATGAGAAAAGAAAAACAACCCAACAGGAAAAATTCAGGTACAAAAACACAACAGAGGAAAAAATATATCCTAAATCAACATATGAATCTCATTATTAAGCATAGAAATTATAAATATAAAAAGAAAAACTATGACCGCCTGCTTGGTGAAAATTAAATTAACTGACACAAATGTTGATTAAGATACTGAAAGCTTTATGAGTCCTTATACAATATTAATGGGAGTGTATAATTATATTCTACTTGAGAAATCATGTAAGTAAGTAAGTTAGAAT
Organism: Aepyceros melampus; assembly: GCA_006408695.1. Lineage (NCBI taxonomy): Eukaryota > Metazoa > Chordata > Mammalia > Artiodactyla > Bovidae > Aepyceros > Aepyceros melampus. The sequence continues at coordinate 316,525 of SJXQ01012448.1, read as the reverse complement.
TGTGTTGTAAAGCTGAAGAAAAATAACCTTGATAGCCTCAAAATTTCACTCGTATTTCTTATGGCTTAGAGAAATTCATATGTATGTGCACTGTGTCTGTATGGTTTTGAATAGCAGAATATTGAATCAACCCAAGTGTTTTTAACAGTAAAATATATAAATGAATTGTAGAATATTCATGTAATGTAACCCAATAAGACAGCCAAACAATGAATACTAACATCACTCATCAATCTGGATAAATGTCAAAAATATAATGTAAGGAAAATGTACATTCCTAAAAGAACGCATAGTTTTTACATTAAGTTAAAAGCAAACAGAAATGGATATTCCATGCTAAGAGATTCATAAATGGAAAGGCAAATGTATTAACAGAAAGATGTGGCACATAAGTGACATCTTTAAAGGTGCCAATTATGCTAGTCTTTGTAAGCAGGATGTTGGATACAAAGGATACAAAGATGTTTATAAATTATTCTTTATCTTGCACATATACATTATATATGTACACAAATACTTATACATATAGCATATAAATTATTTATTATTTTAAATGTATGACATATTTCTATAAATATATGTTTTAAAAAGATCAAGGAGAATATTATGAGGCCATTTTCCCTTACAAACACAATGGCATAACAACAATTTTTACCATGTACTTCCATCTGGTGTAAATATAGAAATTCTTAGTTATCTTTGTTTCTCTGGCAAACTTCATTACTCTCCTGTGCTTGTAATTTTCTTTTGCAAAGTGTAAGGCATATTTTTCATTCACCTTGAAGAAATGCCGTGGGACCCAAAATGTAAACACTTTTAAAACAAAGCTGATAAATTCTTATTTACTCACTTTAAGATTCCATCTACCCATGGGAAAGTTCTCAGATTGCTTATAGCCCTTTACATACAATCGTTTTTCAAGGAAGTATATCTTTCTATTCATTGAGCATTCACTGCTATACTTTAACCACAATATCTGGTATGCTCTTTAGTATTCCAAAGTTATTCTATATGATATTCTATATCATACCACCCTCATGAGACAGTGAGGAACTGTTCATACCATTTTACATACAGTAATGGTCATAGTGCTAGCAACATCCATGGACTGTTAATGAGTTGAAGGCAGTTTCTTCCATGAATTGTAGCTTAACTGCTATCTTCTTAAACACCGAAATTTTCCCTGATCTGGAAGGGATTATTTTTGGCACTGCCTTCCAAAAGCAATCATAATCCTCTATAGCGGAAGATAACATAATTTTAGATCTCAGATTATCTTTCCAACAAACTTATAGTTAACCAGAGGGGAATTGGAGGAAGGTGGTAAAAGGTATAGACTTTTTGTTGTTGTTCCGTCACAATGTCCAACTCTTTGGGACTTCATAGACTGCAACATGCCAGGGTCCATTATCTCCAGAGTTTGCTCAAATTGAGTATTTGGTGCTATCTAAGCATCTCATCCTCTGCTGTACCCTTCTCCTTCTATCTTCAATCTCTTCCAGCATCAGAGTCTTTTCCGGTGAGTCAGTTCTTCCCGTCAGGTGGCCAAAGTATTGGAGTTTCAGCTTCAGCATCAGAACTTGGAATGAATATTCAGGACTGATTTCCTTTAGGATGGACTGGTTGGATCTCTTTTCAGTCAGAGGGACTCTCAAGAGTCTTCTCCAACATCACAGTTCATAAGCATCAGTTCTTCGGTGCTCAGCTTTCTCTTTTTTTAATATGGTCATTTTTTAAAATTTATTTTTAATTGGAAGATAATTGCCTTACAATGTTGTATTGGTTTCTGCCATACATCAATATGAATCAGCCACAATCAGACATATGTCACCTCCCTGTTGAGCTTTCCGCCCACCTCCCACCACCTCCCACCCCTCAAGGTCGTCACAGAGCACCAGGTTTCAGTTTCCTGCATCTTACAGCAAATTCCCACAGGCTAGTTGTTTTGCAGTAATGTATAAGTTTCAGTGTTGCTCTATTTGTCCCACCCTTTCATTCCCCTGCTGCTGCTGCTAAATCACTTCAGTCATGTCCGACTCTGTGCAACCCCATAGAAGGCAGCCCACCAGGCTCCCCCGTCCCTGGGATTCTCCAGGCAAGAACACCTAGTGTGTCAAAAATCTGTTCACTATGTCTGCATCTTCATTGCTGCCCTACAAATAGGTTCATTAGTAGCATCTTTCTAGATTCCATATACATATATGAATATACAATATTTGTTTTTCCCTTTCTGACTTACTTCACTCTGTATAACAGGATTTAGGTTCATCCACCTCATTATAACTGACCTAAATGTTTTCCTCTTTTGACTGAGTAATATTCCATTGTATATATATATGCCACACCTTCATTATCCATTTACCTGTTGATGGACATCCAGGTTGCTTCCATGTACTAGCTATTGTAAATGGTGCTGTTGTGAACACTGAAGAACATGTGTCTTTTTGAATTATGGTTTACTTTCTTTATAGTTCAACTCTCACATCCATATATGACTGCTGGAAAAACCATAGCTTTGACAAGACAGACCTTTGTTAGTAATGTCTCTTGCCTTTTAATATGTCTAGGTTGGTTATAGCTTTTCTTCCAAGGAGCAAGTGTCTTTTAATTTCATGGCTTCAGTCACTATCTGCAATGATTTTAGAGATCAAGAAAATAAAGTTGTTCACTCCTTTCAGTCTTTTCCCATCTATTTGCCATGAAGTGATGGGACCAGATGCCATGATCTTAGTTTTCTGAATGTTGAACTGTAAGCCAACTTTTCCACTCTCCTGTTTCACTTTCATCAAGATGCTCTTTAGCTCTTTTTCACTTTCTACCATAAGGGTGGTGTCATCTGCATATGTGAAGTTATTGATATTACTCCTGGTAACCTAGATCACAGCTTGTGCTTCATCCAGCCCTGCATTTCGCTTGATGTACTCTGCAAATAAGTTAAATAAACAGGGTGACAATATACAGCCTTGATGTACTCTTTTCCTAATTTGGAACCAGTCTGTTGTTCCATGTCCAATTCTAACTGTTGCTTCTTGACCTACATATAGGTTTCTCAAGAGGCAGGTCAGGTGGTCTGCTATTCCCATTTTCCACAGTTTTATTGTGATCTACACAGTCAAAGGCTTTGGCATAGTCAATAAAGCAAAGGTAGATGTTTTTCTGGAACTCTCTTGCTTTTGCAGTGATCCAATGGATGTTGGCAATTTGATCTCTGGTTCCTCTGCCTTTTCTAAAACCAGCTTGAACATCTGGAAGTTCATGTACTGTTGAGCTTGGAGAATTTTGAACATTACCTCACCATCATGTGAGATGAGTACAATTGTACAGTAGTTGAGTATTCTTTAGTATAGCCTTTCTTTGGGATTGGAATGAAAACTGACCTTTTCGAGTCCTGTGGCCACTGCTGAGTTTTCCAGATTTGCTGGCATATTGAGTGCAGCACTTTCATAGCATCATCTTTTACTATTATTAACAACCAAAGACAAAAGAACAATATAACATGGACAGCAGCCACTATAAACTATAAGCTATAGAAACAGAACCACTGAGCATCTGAAATTACCTAAAATAGACTATAAAATAGCAATATTTACTGTCTTCCAGAAGGTAAAAGGGCTTTTCTGGTGGCTCAGACATTAAAGTATCCACCTGCAATGCGGGAGACCTGGGTTTGATTCCTGGACTGGGAAGATTCCCTGGTGAAGGGGATGGCAACCCACTCCACTTTCTTTCCTGGAAAATCTCCATGGACGGAGGAGCCTGGTAGGCTACAGTCCACAGGATTGCAAAGAGTTGTACTCTACTAAGTGACTAAGCGCAGTACACATAAGATAAACATACATGATTAAAAATTTAGCAGATAACTGAATAATGTAAAAAAACTCAATGAAAATTCTAGAACTGGCAAATACAATAATCAGATTTAACAGTTGTAATTGATGGGTTCAGAAATAATAAGATTTTTAATGGATAAAGAGAGAATTAGTACTAAAAGATTGATCAAAAGAAGAAAAATCAGAATTTAGCATAGAGAGGCAAAAGAATAAAAATCAAAAGGGAAGTTAAGAAACAAAGATGATGCCACATATAAAACTTAAACATAACACTCAAACACAAACAAGGAAAAAAAATGTTATGTCTCTAAAGGCTGTGTTTGCGTGTGTATATGTTTATATTTTTACAAATGTGTATATGTGTGTATACATCCTTATTTATCAAGATCTAAAATACTGTTATAAAAGTCACCAGGATTGCCTATTTTTTTAAGGTTTTAACATTTTACCTCTCATTTACTGTTTTTAAATTTATTTATTTTTAATTGAAGAATAATTGCTTTACAATGCTGTGTTGGTTCTGCCATATATCAACATGAATCAGCCATAGGTAAACGTATATCCCCTCCCTCCCACCTCCCACCCATCCTACCCCTCTAGGCTGTCACAGAGTCTAAGTTTGTGTTCTCTGAGTCTTACAGCCAGAGTCTTCCCACTGGCTGTCTATTTTACATATGGTAGTGTATATTTTTCCATGCTATTCTCCATTCTCCCCACTATCTTTTAATGTTATTGCTAAATAACCTTTTTGTCAACATATTAAATTTTATTTAATCATATAAAAGATATGTTTTCTACTGTTTGTTCTTCATCCTGATTTCCAGTTCAACTGAGTCTGTAACTCACCAAGGAGCCAAAACGTTGGTTTGTTCTTTATAGATAAGAAATATGAAAAGCTTTGCCAAAAGTAGAATTGACATCTCCTTACAGACTGGTTCCAAATCGGAAAAGGAGTACATCAAGGCTGTATATGTCACCCTGCTTATTTAACTTCTATGCAGAGTACATCAGGAGAAATGCTGGGCTGGAAGAAGCACAAGCTGCAATCAAGATTGCCAGGAGAAATATCAATAACCTCAGATACACAGATGACACCATCCTTATGGCAGAAAGTGAAGAGGAACTAAATAGCCTCTTGATGAAAGTGAAAGAGGAGAGTGAAAAAGTTGGCTTAAAGCTCAACATTTAGAAAACTAAGATCATGGCATCTGGTCCCATCACTTCATGGCAAATAGATGGGCCAAGTGTCAAACTTTGCTTTCTTGGGCTCCAAAATCACTGCAGATGGTGACTGCAGCCATGAAATTAAAAGACATTTACTCCTTGGAAGGAAAGTTATGACCAACCTAGACAGCATATTCAAAAGCAGAGACATTACTTTGTCAACAAAGGTCCGTCTAGTCAAGGCTATGATTTTTCCAGTGGTCATGTATGGATGTGAGAGGTGGACTATAAAGAAAGCTGAGCACCGAAGAATTGATGCTTTTGAACTGTGGTGTTGGAGAAGACTCTTGAGAGTCCCTTGGACTGCAAAGAGGTCCACCAGTCCATTCTAAAGAAGATCAGTCCTGGGTGTTCATTGGAAGAAATGATGCTAAAGCTGAAACCCCAATATTTTGGCCACCTCATGTGAAGAGTTGACTCATTGGAAAAGACCCTGATGCTGGGAGGGATTGGGGGCAGGAGGAGAAGGGGACAACAGAGGTTGAGATGGCTGGATGGCATCACTGACTCAATGGACTTGAGTTTGAGTGGACTCCAGGTGTTAGTGATGGACATGGAGGCCTGGCGTGCTGCAACTCATGGGGTTGCAAAGAGTCGGACACGACTGAGAGACGTAACTGAACTGAGCTTTGTTTTAAATCTAGATCCTTAATTCTAGTTCTCAACCTCATGCAAGATATTGAACAGTTGTGTTTGTCAGATCATCTTTTGGTGAAATATATTTCTTTACATCTTACTGTTTTTTCTTGCTTAAGCAATTGAAACATTATGGTGAAACATAGTCCTCAAATTAGAATCACAGGTTGATAAACAATACGTGATAATGGTAGTATAAAACTGGAAAGGTCCAGGGCTCCCAGCACAAAACAGGGAGAAAAATGACCTAGGTTGGTCATTGTTGTCAGATAATTGGAAACCTGTACACTCTGCTATCCTTTGCCATGTTCTGTACCTTCTGGTCCCACCACTTTTTCCATGATCATCTGTCCTCTTGTTCTCATCCAGAGGAGAGAGGTCAAAGTAAAAGAATTCAAAATGCTTGCCAGTAGCAATGATGAAAACCAATCTAAACTTTTTAGAGTGCTTTGAGTACTGCTCAATGTTTTTATTCTGTGGATGATGCATTACCTAATGAGAGGTTATACTTTCCTTTTGCTTTTTGAATAGAAGATATTTAAGTAATTGCTCAGAGGACTAGATCTTCCTGTGATTCAAAGAGATATTTAGCTCTGTAATTTGCAGTACTCAAAAACAAATTGGCCAATTCATATCCCCAGAGTAGGAAACAATTGAATACACAGCTCAGCTTTTTTTTTTTTTTTTTCCTGCTTCCTAATTTGGTGGAGCTTCCCTGGTGGCTCAGAGGTTAAAGCGTCTGCCTCCAGTGCAGAGACCCGGGTTTGATCCTGGGCCGGGAAGATCCCCTGGAGAAGGAAATGGCAACCCACTCCAGTATTCTTGCTTGGAGAATCCCATGGACTGAGGAGCGTGGTGGGCTGCAGTCCATGGGGTCACAAAGAGTCGGACATGACTGAGTGACTTTACTTACTTACCTTAATTTGAGTGGAGAACTAAAGTCCTATAGGCCAGAAATGATTTGCTAGAAATACTGTGAAGAATACTCATTAAACTATTGACTTCAACTTGTAGCTTTGGGGTAAATGATCACATAGTCTAGGAAAGAATTATTATTTATACCAATGTAGATGTGTTGTGCATTTTGGAGTTAGAGTCCAAATGAATTATTTATTAAATATTTATAATTGAACCTGGAAATGATTATTATTTCATGACAAAATGATTTTAACTCAATAATTTTAACATATTTTTCATCTTATATTTTTTACTTGTTTACCTAAGCCAAGATAATATGAGATTCTTTAAAAAAAAATTAGGAGATAATCTGTTTATCTAGGCAAAAGGAAGAACAGGTAAAAATCTGTATATTGGGCTTCCCTGATGACTCAGTAGTATCTGCCAGTCAATGCAGGAGCCATGGGTCTGATCCCTGGTCTGGAAGATCTCACATGCCTTGGAGCAGTTAAACCCATGCAACACAGCCATTGAGCCTGTGTTCTAGAGCCTAAGAGCAGAAACTCCTGAGCCCACATGCCATAACTACTGAAGCCCTTGTGCCCTAGAGCCTGTGCTCTGCGATAAGCGAAGCCACTGCAGTAAGAGGCCAGAGCACTGAAACTAGAGGATAGCCCCTGCTCACTGCAACTAGAAAAAAAGTGCAGCAACAAAGACCCAGCACAGCTGAAAAGGAAAGAAAAAAAAAATCTATATATTAATAGTACAAAGGAAAGTTTCACAATCTTCTGCATTATGTTTATGTGCAACCAAGTAACCCGGCCAAAAGAGCACTTAGGAATAGAAACCCCTTAGAAGAAACTTAAAAATGTGGAGAAGAAGGGCTTTTGGTTGTTGTTACTGTTGGTAAAACCAATTTTCGTTTCCAGGAACAAACAAACAAACAAAAATAAGAACTTAATCAATGAGTGCAGGAATCTACCCTTCACTATTAGAAAGGGAATGGATCAAAAACTCACCTTCTGAATACTTCTTATGTAATAGGCACTGTAGGGTAAAATTTTCATCATGATGTTCACAATTAATAATCCTGTGAGGTGTTATACTACCCATTTGCCAGACAGAGATGATGAGTCTAAGTCATTTTCCCAAGTTAAATCAAGGGGTAAGTAATGGGAACTGATTCTGAATCATGTTCCATTTACAAATGATGACCTTAATCTGCTATAACCCTTACACTGTTGGTGGGAATGCAAATTAGTACAGCCACTATGGAGAACAGTGTGGAGATTCCTCAAAAAATTACAAATAGAAATGCCTTATGATCCAGCGATCCCACTGCTGGGCATACACACCAAGGAAACCAGAATTGAAAGAGACACGTGTACCCCAATGTTCATTGCGGCACTGTTTATAATAGCCAGGACATGGAAGCAACCTAGATGTCCATCAGCAGAGGAATGGATAACAAAGCTGTGGTACATATACACAATGGAGTATTACTTAGCTAATAAAAAGAATACATTTGAATCAGTTCTAATGAGGTGGATGACGCTGGAGCTGATTATACAGAGTGAAGTAAGTCAGAAAGAAAAACACCAATACAGTATACTTACACATATATATGGAATTTAGAATGATGGTAATGATAAACCTGTACGCAAGACAGAAAAAGAGACACAGATGTATAGAACGGCCTTTTGGACTCTGTAGGAGAGGGAGAGGGTGGGATGGGTTGGCAGAGTGGCAGTGTAACATGTGTGATATCATAAGTGAAACGAATCGCCAGGCCAGGTTTGATGCAGGATGCAGGATGCTTGGGACTGATGCACGGGGATAATCCAGAGAGAGGGTGTGGGGTGGGAGGGGGGAGGTGGGCATCAGGATTGGGAGTTCATGTACACTCGTGGCAGATTCATGTCAATGTGTAGCAAATCGAATACAGTATTGTAAAGCAAAACAAACTAAAAAATAAAAATTAATTAAAGAAAAAACCCATTAAAAAATAAAAAATTCACTCCAAATGTTAAAAAAAATTAAAAAAATAAATAAAAATTGTGACCTTAATAATCACTCTTGGAAATATCTCTCGAGTATTACCTCCTTGTAGCTTCCTTTGCCCTCTGGGAGTCTTCAATTTGTCTCAATTTTAAAAATAAATATTTTTAGTCCAGTGATAGTTTTCAGACAACATAGCTCTTGCTAATATGGATTTGGAAAACAGAGCCCAAAATATCAATTTGTGATTAAGTAAATATAATCACAAACGAAAATTATCAATCAATCCTATCTTAACTTCCCATCATGATCTGTTTTTCCAAGAACATATTGAAGTTGCAGAGTTTTAAATTGTTACTTTGATATATTTTGTAAAATTTCTAAAATGTTGAAAATAGAATTTTAATACCACAGATATACTGTGTATCTGCTTATATACAACATGTATATCAGTACTTTATCCCTGAAAAAGTAAGATTTTGGAGGTTATAGCTACTTTATTCCCATATTGTTTGTGTCTTGTTTTCATTTTTACTTGAAAACTCTTTCCTGTGTTTGTTCTATTCTTTTTTTTTTTAATTTTTATTTTTTAGTTTGTTTTGCTTTACAATACTGTATTTGTTTTGCTATACATTGACATGAATCAGCCATGAGTGTACATGAACTCCCAATCCCGACCCCCACCTCCCCCCTCCCGCCTCACACCTTCTCTCTGGATTATCCCCATGCATCAGTCCCAAGCATCCTGCATCCTGCATCAAACCTAGACTGGCGATTCGTTTCACTTATGATATCATACATGTTACACTGCCACTCTGCCAACTCATCCCACCCTCTCCCTCTCCCACAGAGTCCAAAAGGCCGTTCTATACATCTGTGTCTCTTTTGCTGTCTTGCGTACAGGTTTATCATTACCATCATTCTAAATTCCATATATATGTGTAAGTATACTGTATTGGTGTTTTTCTTTCTGGCTTACTTCACTCTGTATAATCGGCTCCAGCTTCATCCACCTCATTAGAACTGATTCAAATGTATTCTTTTTAATAGCTGAGTAATACTCCATTGTGTATATGTACCACAGCTTTCTTATCCATTCATCTGCTGATGGACATCTAGGTTGCTTCCATGTCCTGGCTATTATAAACAGTGCGCGATGAACATTGGGGTACACGTGTCTCTTTCAATTCTGGTTTCCTTGGTGTGTATGCCCAGCAGTGGGATCGCTGGATCATAAGGCAGTTCTATTTGCAATTCCAAGTATCAATTTCGGGCTCTTTTGGTCCTGGTTTACTCTTTTATATCCTATTCCATTAATTTCTTCTTTTATACTTTTTGAAGTGAATAAATACTTCATGTTTTAAATATTTTCTCCAATAAAAATACTTAAGTTCACTTATATTCTGCCACATTTTAAGTATTATTTTATTAGAGCTTATGGTTACTGAATACTTACTTCTTTTGGAGACCTGTGGTAAAATTTTACATATTTTAGCTCATTTAATCCTCACACTAACTCACTAGGTCAATAGAGCGATTTACTTTCTTTTTCACAGGAAACAAAGAGAAGTTAAATGACTAGGTCAAAGTCACACAGCTAATAAATTCTGGAGATAAGATTCAACTCAGATAGTCTTAACTCAAGAATCTAGATTGTTAACCGTTAATGTTGTTGCCTGTTTTCTATTTTCATTATGACTTTCAGTCAAAGCATACATTTATTAGAAGTCTTACTATACTTCTCTATATATGGGTGTTTAGTTGTCATTTTATATATATTTATAACTTAAATAATCAGAGAACATATTTGAATAGGACCAGTTTGAAATATGTGACCTAATATATGACCAGTCTTCTTTAAAGTTTTATATTTATGGAAGAATTATACATTCATTTTCTTGGTTAATGAGGATAAGTTGCTATCATGTTTATTGTTATTCAGTCACTAAGTCATGCTTGACTCTTTGTGACCCCATGGACTGGAATACACCAAGCTTTCCTGTCCTTCACTATCTCCAAGATTTTGTTCAAATTCATGTCAGTTGAGTCAGTGATGCCAAACAACCATCTCATCCTCTGTCGGCCCCTTCTCCTCCTGCAGTCAATCTTTCCCAGCATGATGCGGGGTCTTTTCCAGTGAGTTGGCTCTTTGTATCAGGTGGCCAAAGTATTGAGCTTCAGCTTCAGCATCAGCCTTCCAAAGAATGTTCAGAGTTGATTTCCTTCAAGATTGACTGGTTTGAGCTCCTTGCAGTCCGAGGGGCTCTCAAGAGTGTTCCCCAGTAACGCAGTTCAAAACCATCAATTCTTTGTCATTCAGCCTTATTAATGGTCTGACTCTCACATCTGTACATGACCACTGGAAAAACCATAGCTTTGACTATATGGAACTTTGTTGGCAAAGTGATGTCTCTGCTTTTTAATACACTGTCTAGGTTTGTCATAGCTTTTCTTCCAAGGAGCAAGCGTATTTTGCTTACATGGCTGTGATCACTGTCTGAAGTGATTTTGGAGCCCAAGAAAATAAAGTCTGTCACTACTTCCATTTTTACTCCCATCAATTTGCCATCAAGAGATAGAACTAGATGAGCCATGATCTTAATTTTTTGAATGTTGAGTTTTAAGCCAGCTTTTTTCACTCTCCTCTTTCACTTTCATTAAGAGGTTCTTTAGTTCTTCTTTGGTTTCTGCCATTAGGGTGGTATCATCTGCATATGTGAGGTAATTGACATTTCTCCTGGTAATCTTGATTCTAGCTTGTAAATCATACAGACTGTATATATATATATATTTACTCTTCATATAAGTTAAATAAGCATGGTAATAATATACAGCCTTTCTAAATTTTTAACTAGTCCATTGTTCCATGTTTGGTTTTAATTGATGCTTGTTGACCTACATACAAGTTTCTCAGTAGGCAGGTAGTTCAGGTCAATTTAGTTGCCCAGTCATGTTTGACTCTCTGCGACCCCATAAACTGCAGCATGCCAGGCCTCCCTGTCCATCACCAACTCCCGGAGTCCACCCAAACCCATGTCCATTGAGTCAGTGATGCCATCCAACCATCTCATCCTCTGTCGTCCCCTTCTCCTCCTGCCCTCAATCTTTCCCAGCATCACATCTTTTCCAACGAGTCAGCTCTTAGCATGAGGCGGCCAAAGTATTGGAGTTTCAGCCTCAACATCAGTCCTTCCAAGAACACCCAGGACTGATCTCCTTTAGGATAGACTGGTTGGATCTCCTTGCAGTCCAAGTGACTCTCAAGAGTCTTCAACAACACCACAGTTCAAAAGCATTAATTCTTCAGTGCTCAACTTTCTTTATAGTCCATCTCTCACATCCATACATGACCACTGGAAAAACCATAGCCTTGACTAGACAGACCTTTGTTGACAAAGTAATGTCTTTGCTTTTGAATATGCTGTCTAGGTTGGTCATAACTTTCCTTCCAAGGAGTAAGCATCTTTTAATTTCCTGGCTGCAATCACCATCTGCAGTGATTTTGGAGCCCAGAAAAATAAAGTCAGCCACTGTTTCCAATGTTTCCCCATCTATTTGCCATGAAGTGATGGGACTAGATGCCATGATCTTCGTTTTATGAATGCTGAGCTTTAAGCCAACTTTTTCATTCTCCTCTTTCGCTTTCATCAAGAGGTTCTTTAATTCTTTTTCACCTTCTGCCATAAGGGTGATGTCATCTGAATATCTGAGGTTATTGATATTTCTCCCGGCAATCTTGATTCCAGCTTGTTCTTCCTCCAGCCCAGTGTTTCTCATCATGTACTCTTCATATAAATGAAATAAGCAGGGTGACAATATACAGGCTTGATGTGCTTCTTTTCCTATTTTGAACCAGTCTGTTGTTCCATGTCCAGTTCTAACTGTTGCTTTCTGACCTGCATACAGATATCTTAAGAGGCAAGTCAGGTGGTCTGATATGTCCATCTCTTTCAGAATTTTCCACATTTATTGTGATAAGATGGTCTGATATTCCCATCTCTATAAAATTTTTCTGCAGTTTGTTGTGATCCACACAAAAGCTTTAGTGTAGTCAGTGAAGCAGAAGTAGATGTTTTCCTGGAATTCTCTTGCTTTTTCTATGATCCCATGGATGTTGGCAATTTGATCACTGGTCCCTCTGCCTTTTCTAAATCCAGCTTATACATCTGGAAGCTCTCAGTTCACATACTGTTGAAGCCTACCTAACTTGAAGGATTTGAGCATTACTTTGCTAGCATGTGAAATGTGTGCAAAGTCAAACATTTGCTACACAATTACAACTCATTTCACATGCAAGGTAATGCTCAAAATCCTAACTTTCAATATTGTCACTACTTATTTATTTGTTTCTTGTAATATCTGTGACTCTTATTTCTTAAAGATCTATTAGGTTCTATCATGTTCATTTTTATGAATCAACTTGGCTAGGCCACAGTACCAAATTTTTGTCAAATACCATCTAAATGTTTCTATGAAGGAATTTTTGGTGTGATTACATTTAAAGTGGTAAAGTTTTAATAAAGCAGATTACCCTCTATATTTAATTACCCTCCCTCATTTAATTATTTGAAGCCTTTAAGAGGGAAAAACTGAGGTGTCCCAGGAAAGAAGGATTTCTGCCTCCAGATTGCCTTTGGACTTAGACTGTAACATCAATCTTTTATAGCTTTCTAGCCTGTTAGCCTGTCCTGCAGATTTCACAGCCAAGTCCCACAATATTAAATCTTTAAACAAGTCCCACAAGCCAAATATCTAAAATAAATATCTGTTTCTCTCTCTTATAAAGTTTAGACTAAGCTTATATTTTGTGGGAAAGCTATGAGGTCTTGATTAAGAGAAGTTCCTCTGAAAAGGGTTTGAATTGGACCAGAGACACAGGAACTACCATTATAAGAACATATAAATTTTTTAAAAATTATTTTCTTGATTTGAAGTTTCCTGTACCATGAAGGTAGAATAAATTTGAACCCCCAATCCACAGAAGACATGCCTGGTATTCCAATACTAGTGGGAGACATTATTTTCTATCCAAGTTCAGGACTAACAGATAGGCTTATTTTGTAATCTTCTTTTTCCAGTGGGCAGCATTTTTTTTTTCAATTTTACACTTTCCTTAAAGAGAGAACATTTTGATGGTTCTATTTTTATTTAAGTCTCAATTCTAAATCCTCACCTTGAGTAAGTTAAAACCTACTCCATGGTCAGTGATCCCTTTAAAACATACTCTACCTAGTTCCTGGATGGCCAATCCCCTCAGAACTACTTGGCCTTCAAATTACCTGTCTATTTTTAGGTTGCTGTTCATTCAATATCTCTGTGGTATTTCTTTTATGGTTTTAAAATATCAGCTATACTGAGAATCATATGTATTTTTTTTAGCTTTCCTACCTGATTCATATCAAGATATTTTTCAGAATATGTAGCCTTGAGATGACTTTTTTTTAAGCTATTTAAAATTCATGTCCTTGGTGATTCCTTAATTTCTTTTTCTACTTTCTCATTATTAGTGTATAGGAATGCAAGGGATTTCTATGTATTGATTTTATATCCTGCAACTTTACTATATTCATTGATTAGCTCTAGTAATTTTCTGGTGGAGTCTTTCAGGTTTTCTATGTAGAGGATCATGTCATCTGCAAACAGTGAGAGTTTTACTTCTTCTTTTCCAATCTGGATTCCTTTTATTTCTTTTTCTGCTCTGATTGCTGTGGCCAAAACTTCCAGAACTATGTTGAATAGTAGCGGTGAAAGTGGGCACCCTTGTCTTGTTCCCGACTTTAGGGGAAATGCTTTCAATTTTTCACCATTGAGGAGAATGTTTGCTGTGGGTTTGTCATATATAGCTTTTATTATGTTGAGGTATGTTCCTTCTATTCCTGCTTTCTGGAGAGTTTTTATCATAAATGGATGTTGAATTTTGTCGAAGGCCTTCTCTGCATCTATTGAGATAATCATATGGGTTTTATTTTTCAATTTGTTAATGTGGTGAATTACATTGATTGATTTGCAGATATTGAAGAATCCTTGCATCCCTGGGATAAAGCCCACTTGGTCATGGTGTATGATCTTTTTAATGTGTTGTTGGATTCTGATTGCTAAAATTTTGTTAAGGATTTTTGCATCTATGTTCATCAGTGATATTGGCCTGTAGTTTTCTTTTTTTGTGGCGTCTTTGTCAGGTTTTGGTATTAGGGTGATGGTGGCCTCATAGAATGAATTTGGAAGTTTACCTTCCTCTGCAATTTTCTGAAAGAGTTTGAGTGGATAGGTGTTAGCTCTTCTCGAACAAAAAACATAGTTTTATTTGTTATCTTTAGGGTTTTGAGTTCTAAATCAAATTAAAATTTTGTAAATTCTTTGGTATATATGTAATTATCTTAAACATAAAAATAAAATGAACATGGTTCTTTCTTTTCATTTCTACACGACTTACACATTCTTTCCATTGCATTATTAGAAGAATTCCCTTCTTCTTTTGTAATTATTGATAAACAATGGAGAATACATATAAAATTTAAACTTCTCATATCTTGGTTAACAGTTAAAATTTTTTGTGAACATTCTTGTGAACGATTTTCTTTCAGTATCATTTTATGAATCACTTTAGAACAAGTTTTAAATTTTAGTGATATTGAAATCTATAAAGAGGAATAAAAATAAGACATAGCACAAGATTTTGAAATTATACTATTGTGTTAATTTCTCTGTTGTTACAATATTTAGGCTGAATTTTGCATTGTATTTTTGATCTTGTCTTTTTGAGATGTCAAACAGAAAAAAATAAGGATGAAACTCATTGTGAAATTTCCCTTGAGTTCAAGAATATGCTTCAGAATATCTTTGTAAATTTTAAAATATAGTGTCAAAAATGAATATGCCCTAGACAAAGCAACCACTTTGGATGAACCTGAAGTACATTATAGGCTAAGTGAAATAAGCCAGACACAGAAAGAAAAATACTACATGATTGCTTATATATGGGTCCTAAAAGGTTGAATTCACAGAAGCAGAGGATAGAGCAGTGGTTACCAAGGAGGGTAGCTGGAGGAAGTGGGAGGATGTTGGCCAAAGGATGCAAAGCTGAAGTTACATATGTTGAATAAGCTCCAGAAATCTAATTTACAGCAATGTGAGTATAACTAATAATGCTATACTGTATGCTGGAAATTTGCTAAACAGTGGGTCTCCTTGTTCTCACTACACACACGCACACAAATATGGTAACTATGTGAGAGGACAGTTATGTTAATTTGCTTTATTGTGGCAGTAATTTCATTGTATCTAATAGATAGGGATATGTCAAAACATCATGTACATTTAAAAAATATATATATATAATTTTTATTTTAAAAACTGAACATGCCTTGTTTAACTTTTTAGATTCTACATATAAATTATGACATACGTGTCTGCATTTCTCTGACTTATTTACTAAGTGTAATACCCTCCAGGTTCATCTATGTTGTTGGGAGAAGTCAAAAAGTAGAAGTTTTAGTCTCTCAGTCATGTCCAATTCTTTGCAGTCCCTTGGACTGTAGCCTACCAGGCTCCTCTGTCCATGGAATTCTCTAGGCAAGGATACTAGAGTGGGTAGCCATTCCCTTTGGTAGGGGATCTTCCTGTCCCAGGAATCAAATCTGGGTCTCCTGCATTGTGGGCAAATTCTTTACCATCTGAGCCACCAGGGAAGCCCCATGTAGTTGCAAATGGCCAAATTTCATTATTGTATGGCTGAGTAGCATTTCACTGTGTGTGTATATGTGTGTGTGTCTCTCTCTATATACATACATAAACACCACATCTTCTTTATCTGTTCATATGTTGATAAACACTTAGATTGCTTCTATTTCTTGGGTATTATAAATAATGCTGCTATGAGTATTGGGATGTATATATCCTTTCAAATTAGTGTTTTTCTTTTCTTTGGATATACCTAGGAGTGAAGTGACTGGATCACAAGGTAGTTCTAGTTTTAGTTTTTTGAGGAACCTTTATATTGTATTCCAGTGGCTGCACCAATGTATGTTCACACCAACAATATACAAGGGTTCCTTTTTCTCCACATCCTTGCCAACATTTGTTTTTTCTTATGACATTTAGATGATAGCCTCTGATAAGTGTGAGGTGAGATCTCATTGTTTTGATTTGCATTTGTTTGATAATGAAAAAGTGCCGAGCATATTTTCACATTTCTGTTGGTCATCTATATGTCTTCTTTGGAAAAATGTCTATTTGGGTCTTCTGCCTGAACTGATTTGTAATCCAGTTTTTTTTGACATTGAGTTGTTTGAGCTGTTAATACATTTTGGATATTAACTTGTTATAGGTCATATTATTTGCAATTATTTTTCTCCCAAGTGGTAGATTTTTTTTTTTTTTTGCATAGATTTTTTTTACTGTGCAGAAGCTTTTAGGTTATTTAGGTCCCATTTATATTTGCTTCCCCTCTCCCCTTTTCTTTAGGAGATTGATCCAAAAAAATATAGCTAGGATTTACCTATGTTTTCTTCTAAGAGTTTTATAGCTTTCAATTTTACATTTAGGTCCCTAATACATTTTGAATTTATTTTTGTATATGATGTGAGAAATATTCTGATTTCATTCTTTTACATGTAGCTCTCCAGTTTTTACACTTGGTGCCTACCTACTAGCAGGTGGAGCAGATCCTGGGACTAGTTCCAGCCCACTGGCGAACAGAGCCAAACCTAGGTCTGGATGCAGGAATCAGGGGTCCCTGAGTTAGCGTAGGACTGCTGGTGGGTAGGGCTGTTTCCTGACCAGCTAGCTGACTTTAGGATCCAAGGTTCTTGACACTTTCGTCAGCCCATTGGAGAGCAGGGCTGAATCTAGAAGGCCAGAGACCTAAGGTGTCAGAGCTGGTATCAGACTGCTAGTGGGTGAACTGGGTCCTGCCACAGCTGTCTGCTGACCCATAGTTGTCCTGGGCTAATGTCTGCCTGCTGGTGGGTAGGGCTGGTCCTGAAGGGTGAACAGGCTTAGTAGTGGACATGGCTGGGGCCCCGGAGATCCTGGGAGGGGTGCCTGCCCCCTGATGGGACTGTGTCTGGATCTCTGGCTGCAGGGCCCCGGAGGTCCTAGGTCTGGTATCTGTGAAGTGCTGTGTGGGGCTTTGTCCTGGCCTGTCTTATGGGCAGGACCATGTCCTGGGCAGCTGTAGGGTTAGAAGGTCTTAGGGCAGCCTGTCTGCTGGTGAGTGGGGTTCTGCCCAGTTAGTTGCATAGCCTGAGGCATCCTGGTATATTAGTGTCTACAGCCCTTTGGGCCAGGCCAGGCCAGGTTGAGGCCAATAAGCTAGAGGGAGGATTCCAAATGATGCTCACCAGCACCCATGTCCACGTGGTAGAAGAGGCTCCTGAAATGCCCACCACTTGTGTCTGTGTCTCCAGGGTGAGCTCCCATTGCCTGTTGCCTCTCTGGGAGATTCTCCACAATTAGAAGGTAGGTCTGATCAGGCTCTTTTCAAAGTTTTGCTCTGAGTCTCAACAACTGTGAGATTTTGTGTGTGCTCTTTAAGAGTGGAGTCTCTATTCCCATAGCCCTCCTGGTCTCCTGAAATTAAGCCCCGCTGGCCTTCAAAATCAAACATTCTGAAGGTTTGTTTTCTCACCATGAGACCCCTGGGTTTGGAAGCCCAATGTGGAGCTCAGATCCCTCACTCCTTGAGGAGAGCCTCTACAATTTCTCTCCTCTTTGTGGGTCACCAATGTGGGTGTGTCAGTATTGGCTATACCATGACTCTGTCCCTCTTACCCTTGTGGTTCTTTCTTTATATCTTTCATTGTAGATATTTCCTAGTAGTTTCCAGTCTATTCAATAATAGTTGATTTGCAAATAGTTGTAATGTTGATGTTCTGGTGAGAGGAGGTGCGCTGAGTCTTCCTACTCCACTATCTTCTTCATATATCATGGCTAATATTGTTAATGAATTTTTCTTGTGAAGAGACAGGAAAGCAATAAGTTCATTCACTTGCAAGGGAAAGCAACCACTTTCTTAATTTCCTTTATCTTTCTCATGTAACTCAGCTTTCTTAAGATTGGGACCAGAAAAACAGAAATAAATAGGCAAGGGGGGAAAAAAAAACCCTGTTAATTTCTTCATTAAGCATCCCAAAAGGTCAAATAATAACAAGGGGGATATTGACAGTTTTGAAAATGATTATATGGGAGACACACATAGAAAAAGCTACTTAACCTTGCTTAAAATGAAAGGTGATGAAATATTACCACAAGCATTTCCTGAATAGTATCTACTTAAAACATTCCTCCCTGTCTCTTTCCTTCCCTCCATTCCTCCCTCTCTTTCTAGTTTCCACTCTATATACTATCATTATATTCACAATTTTCTCCCTGCTGATTTACTTTGATATAAAATGTTGATTCTGACTCACACTATAGATGGATCCTTTGTCTTGAAGAAAAAATTGTGCCCTCTCCTTGCTGTACCACTATGGTTATTAGGCCATTATGCTGGTTGAAGAGCAATGTGCTGAATTATAAAATAATCTCTGGGCATATCTTTTAGCTGAATGCTCAGCATGGTACTCATAGCACTGAATGTTTTAATTGGCTAATTTCCCCCTCTGGAGTGCAGAATAAAAGCAATAATCTTATTTTCCAGACACTGTTAGCACTGTTTGGCATTTTCCTAATAAAGCGACAGTGCTCCTGGCATTTCATCATCGTTTTCCAGTAGTTTCTCCAAAACATTCTACCCTAATTACTGTAGCCTAGAAACATCACCTCCCACCCCCTGTGAGTTTTGCTGAACAATCACCAACTTGCTGTGGCTCAGAATCGAATGAGAAGCTGGGTGAGAAAGGGCCATACAAGAAGAGTTGTCATCTCCCTAAAGTCAGTCTGTTGAAATAGGATTTCATGAGCATGGATTTTCCTTAGTTCTGTTTTAGTTTTTATTGAAATGAAAAAGAAATGCCTTAGGAAATTGAAACAAATTTCAGTGATAGCACGGCCTACAAGTCAAGACATTTCTTTTCATGTTAATCATCCATTTTGTCCCCATCAAATGAGTAGGAAGGGGTTTATTTGTCTTGAGTTTCCTTTTTAAACCCCAAATGACAGGGTTCAGCCTAAATGAACCATAGTGAAATAGTTATTTTCAAAGGAGAGATTTATTATTAATAGTGTTCTTAATAAATGAAAGAAGTGGAGAACATATAGATATTTGAGTTAGACAAGTACAAAGTGATGCATTAGAGAAGAACTCTACATTGCCTACTCAGAAGAGAAGATAGGAAAAGCTGTATGAGAAAGAATGAGAGATGGATGAGGGGGTGAGTTTGTATCAACACTGACAAAAGGCCAGCAGTTAGAACATGTAAGGAAATGGACCAAAGTGCTATCACATATAATCAATATTCTCCTAAAGAGCCTGTGTTGAAGAGAAGGGGAAAAATTCTAATTTGGTAGTCATCATTCCATTTGCAATATCCTTTTTTCTTTGAAGGAACTCTTGATGATACATCATTTGCATTTCACAAATTAAGTATTATAAAGTTGACATGCCTGCCCCCCAAATTACATAGCCAGAGGGTGACGAAGTAAGATTTGTTGACCTCTGAACCCTTTGCTTTACTATAGTGAACTGTCTTAAACTAAGAAGCAGTTATATGTAGAGACAAAAAGATCTTTAAATATCACTATACAGTGTCTTTATGTAAAGACATATAATCTTCATTAAGTTGTCTAATCATTCATTTAACTTGTATGTATTGTTTATTAACATTATGTGCCTGGAGAAATAATATAAAATATGAACAAAATACAATATTTAGGAAACTCAGAGTATAGAAGGAAACAGGAAACAAATAGTTATCATTGTGAAGAATTTTCTGAGATAATATTCCTCAGTGCTATGGAAGTGCATAACGCCCCACCTAATTTATAGGCTTCTGTAATATGGCAACAGGAGAGGGAGATGACAGAGGCTGATCTCTCTCACAACTGTTGTGGAGCTCGTTTATTTACTTAACTGCTGCTGCTGCTAAAGTCACTTCAGTCGTGTCCGATTCTGTATGACCCCATAGACGGCAGCCCACCAGGCTCCACCGTCCCTGGGATTCTCCAGGCAAGAACACTGGAGTGGGTTGCCATTTCTTTCTCCAGTGCATGAAAGTGAAAAGTGAAAGTGAAAAGTAAAATTGAAGTCGCTCAGTCGTGTCCGACTCTTAGCGACCCCATGGACTCCAGCCCACCAGGCTCCTCTGTCCATGGATTTTCCAGGCAAGAGCACTGGAGTGGGGTGCCATTGCCTTCTCCGTGTTTACTTACTAATTAGACATAAATTAGGAAAAGAGGTGAAACTGTCACCCTTGGCACTTGAAATTATTATGAAACTGAAATTCACCATAGGACCATTGAAAAACCATACAAACAATGTGAAAATGCAGTAAGGTAATAGCATATGAAATCAGTATATAGAAATCAGCATTTCCCAAGTGGTGCTAGTGGTAGAGAACTCTTCTACCATTGACAGATGTGAGTTTGATCCCTGGGTCGGGAAGATCCCCTGAAGGGGAGGGCACAGCACCTCACTCCAGTGTTCTTGTCTGGAGAATCCCATGCACAGAGGAACCTCGTAGGCTATGGTCCATAGTGTCACAAAGAGTTGGACATACCTGAAGCAACTTAGGATGCATGCATGCAGAAATCAATACCATTTGTGTATAATTAATAAAACAAATAACTTAGATGGTATATGGCAAAAGAAAAGTTCTCTCATTTACAATCAAAACAGAACAAAGAAAGCTCAAGACCCATGTGGAGAAATGTTTAAAATATCTGCAAAAATAGCAAACAAAGGAAAAAGTTGAAACAAATTCAAATATAAAAACATTCTGGTAGCAAGTAAAAAAATAAAGGTGTTAATGTTCTCTGAGCTGATAGTTTTAACAAATAACCAAGGTGCTTCTAAAGATCAAATGGTAAGTTAACAGAAATAACCAGGAATTTTTGAAAATGGAGATCAGAGAAATGATCTTAGGGCTTAGTCCTACCATTTATAAAAATAATCATAAATTCTAAATAAAGAACACACAGCCATGTGTCATGAACAGACAGGAAGATGAAAGAAATAGAATATGATGCCAGAATTTGACCCAGTTACATCTAGGAATCTAAGTTATGAACAGCAGCTAATATAATAAATGAAGAAAATATAGAGAATTTAATAAATTATTGAGGACAACTGAATGGTCATCTAGACGTGGTGGGATTTATGCTTGTCATGCTTCACCAGATGGATGTCTAGTGGATTAAAGAGGCACATGTGAATAATGAAACCATAAAACAAGTCATGAGATAACATATACCTAATCTTGGAGCAAGAATATTTCTAATTCTGACTAAAAATTCAGGAGTCAATAAAATGGATAATTTAAGTAATTTTACAAATCTGCATGCCTTAAAAAATCAAGCAGAAGAAAATACTTCAAAACTAGCATGAGCAAAGTGAAAGAAAGTGAGTGGCTCAGTCGTGTCCAACTCTTTGCGACCCCATCGACTGTAGCCCGCCAGGCTCCTCCCTCCATGGGATTCTCCAGGCAAGAGTACTGGAGAGGATTGCCATTTCCTTCTCCAGGGGATCCTCCTGACCCAGGGTTCGAACCTGGGTCTCCCGCATTGTAGCATGAGCAAAGAAAAATATAAATTGGCATAATATATTTTGAGTCTATACCTATAAAGGGATTATTTTACATAGATAAATAGATAGATAATCTAGAAAATCTTAAGAAAAAGAGCAAGAATCACAATAGAAAAATAAGCAAAGAATATGAATAGAGAGTTCAGTAAAAAAAAAAAGGGAGGGAGATACAAATATATCTTACAAAAAATCTAGGTAATAGCAATTTCAACCTTCTAGTTGCTCAAGCTAGAAAATTTGGAGTTTCCTTTACATTACATATCCACTTTTTTCAGGAAGTCTTGTTTGCTATATCTTGAACATATATTCAG
Organism: Aepyceros melampus; assembly: GCA_006408695.1. Taxonomy (NCBI): domain Eukaryota; kingdom Metazoa; phylum Chordata; class Mammalia; order Artiodactyla; family Bovidae; genus Aepyceros; species Aepyceros melampus. Next base: position 293,948 of record SJXQ01012448.1, on the reverse strand, counting down.
AATCTGACAACCCAGTTTTATTACTCAACCCTGGAACAATCTGCCATCATCTCTTGATAGGATTGAGGCAATAGTCTTGAAACTGGTCTTTCTGCTTCCACCCGTGCTCTGTATGGTTTAATCTTAATAGCATCTATAGTGATCCTTTAGAAGTATATGTTAGCTTTAAAATATATACTTTTATATTTTCAGTGCCTTTTCATTTATCCAGAATGAAAGCCAAAGTGTTTTGCATTGTGTACCAAAGCCCTGTGCATTCCTGCTTTTCATTATCTCTCTAACAATTGTTATCACTCCTCTCCTCTCTGGTTCTGCTTCAGTCACACTGAACTTGTAATTCCTCCACAATGCCAACTATTCTCCACCTTGAGATTTTGCACTGGCTCTTTCCTCTATCTGGAATTTACTTCTCCCAGTTATCTCCCTCATCTTCAAAGCTTTTCCAAATGTAACTCTGTCAATGAAGTTTATCCTGACTATCATTCTCCCTTCACATTATTCTACTTTCATTTCTTCATGACAATTATCACCATCCTATACTGTACTGAATAATTCACTATATGTATATGATTACATGCATAGTCAGATACATACATATGCTTTTTATGTTCACTTCACTTTTATATTCCCATCACCTTGAATAAAGCTGGCACATAATAGGGATTCAATAAGTATCTGTTCAGTGAATAAATTTAATTCTATTCCTAATCATACAGAGAAAGGTAAATTAATATTCCACCGAGATGCCATTTTCATGTAACACATTGGCAAAAACCAGAAGTTGTTAACACACTTGTGCAAAATATACTTTCCTAAATTCCTGGTGGGAGTGTAAAATGGTGCAGACCACCTGGAGGAAAATTTGGCAATATATGCTTCAATACACTGGTATATGTTCTTTGGCATAGCAAGTATAGTTTTTGCACAAGGATGAAATGACATATGTTTATATTATTCATTGTCATGTTGTTGTTAAAGAATAGAAAAAAATAAATATTAATAAAGAATTGTTTGAACAAATTATGTTAACATATTGGAATACTATATGACTATAAAAAATTATGATTAGTCCTCTGTATGCTGATTTGAAAAGTTTTCCAAATGATATATTCAAATTTTAAAGAAGATATGGGTCAGTGTGTACAATAGCCTAACACTTATAAGAGAAACTAAACAGATATATATTAACATTTGTTTGTATCTGTCTATCAACTATGGAAGGATATAAAAGAAATTAATTGGTGTTTCTAGGATGGAGTTAGTTCAATAAGAAAAACTGGAGACAAACTGAAAGCAGGAGATATTTCTCTATATACATTCTTTTTCTTCAGATTTTTGGGTCATGTTAAAGATGACATATTGATATATTTAAAATACTGAATATAGAAACTGAATTGAAAATTATTACAAGATAGTATACACTGTAAGAGAAGTATAGATAGAAAGACTGACTTTTTAATCACATTCTAAAAGTAATAGAGCAGAAGTTTTCTTTAGAACTTGGAAATGTGTTAAAGTCTTGAGAATAGACTGAAGGAAATCAACATGTAAATAGATGAAATCAGTCATGTGGAAATACACCAACCTAAGTGATTATTTCTTGAAAAGGAGTGGTCCTAATCAAAGGATGAGGGTGTATTTTCTATCAAAATATGAATACATTAACATCTTTAAATTGTGACTAAGACAATACTGTTAATAAATTAAAAGGAAAAGGATATTTACTGAAGATAGGTGGTTTGTAAGAAACACAGAAAGGCCAGAGTTGGAAAGAGAAGCTTGCACTTCAGTCCTTAGTGTCCCATCATAGGGGCTCACTGAGTAATGGTCATTAGATTATATTAGGTATGCTTATTGTATATACTCATTCACTATACAGATGAATGCACAGACTATTAAGGCCTTATGTCAAAATCCATTGAAAATATCTACTTTAATTAAAATTGACTTTCTTTTTTTTGTTTCTTTTTTTTCTTTAATTAATTTTTATTTTTTAGTTTGTTTTGCTTTACAATACTGTATTCGTTTTGCTACACATCGACATGAATCAGCCATGAGTATACATGAACTCCCAATCCCGACCCCCATCTCCCACCTACCGCCCCACACCTTCTCTCTGGATTATCCCCGTGCATCAGTCCCAAGCATCCTGCATCCTGCATCAAACCTAGACTAGCGATTCGTTTCACTTATGATATCATACATGTTACACTGCCACGCTGCCAAATCATCCCACCCTCTCCCTCTCCCACAGAGTCCAAAAGGCTGTTCTATACATCTGTGTCTCTTTTGCTGTCTTGCGTACAGGTTTATCATTACCATCATTCTAAATTCCATATATATGTGTAAGTATACTGTATTGGTGTTTTTCTTTCTGGCTTACTTCACTCTGTATAATCAGCTCCAGCTTCATCCACCTCATTAGAACTGATTCAAATGTATTCTTTTTAATAGCTGAGTAATACTCCATTGTGTATATGTACCACAGCTTGTTCTATACATCTGTGTCTCTTTTGCTGTCTTGCGTACAGGTTTATCATTACCATCATTCTAAATTCCATATATATGTGTAAGTATACTGTATTGGTGTTTTTCTTTCTGGCTTACTTCACTCTGTATAATCGGCTCCAGCGTCATCCACCTCATTAGAACTGATTCAAATGTATTCTTTTTAATGGCTGAGTAGAATACTCCATTGTGTATATGTACCACAGCTTTCTTATCCATTCATCTGCTGATGGACATCTAGGTTGCTTCCATGTCCTGGCTATTAAACTAAAAGTCATACGATTCTTTCCACAACTCTGTGTTTTTTAATATACCAGAGAAATTGTAAAAATGCATAAATGTATAACCATACAAATTCCTTAAAATATCTTCCAAACAAACAAATCTATGTGTTGAACTCAACTATATTCCTCTTTACCATTTTGAGAACATTTCTTAACCCTTATTGTGACCATAGTGAAGAGAAGTTGCTCAGTCGTGTCCGACTCTTGCGACCCCATGGATTGTAGCCTGCCAGGCTCCTCTGTCCATGGGATTCTCCAGGCAAGAATACTGGAGTGGGTTGCCATTTCCTTCTCCAGGGGATCTTTCTGTCCTAAGAATCGAACTTGGGTCTCCTGTGTTGCAGGCAGATTCTTTACCAACTGAGCTATACCCTCAAATCATTGTGACCTTAAGGGGAGCTTTTTCTCCTCCTGTCTAATCCAATCTGGCCGTCTGAGTTCTTGAGAAACTTAGTTAATTTATTAACTCTGTTATTAAATGTATTCAAACTCTGTTTCTCAATGATTTTCTTCCATCTTTCACATGCTCAAATCATGAATTTTTAAGATATCCTCTTGTCTACTTTCTGAATTTTTAGAAGGAACTATGTATCTCAATCTACCCATGTTCTGATCAATCATGATTCTATTTTCATCACTCTATCAAAGTACCATTTCTTTCTTTCTTTTCTTTCTTTTTTTTTTTTTGCAAGAAATGGTCACTTTGATGTCTACAATATCTGTCTCTTCTATTTCTGTAGAATTTGTAAAAACACCTCAGTCCTTTTACAAGTTCATCCTATACCTTTATCTTGCCATTAAACATTATTTAATCCCATTAGCCATGTGTCCTACTCCATTCACTCAACCAAACATTCAAGTGGTCTATGGTTGTGTTAATATGCAATGCTTCTCATTCAATCTTCAGGTTTTTATGGTTAACCTCCTTAACATCTTCTGCTAACAAGTTTCAAAAGTGACTCTTCATAGTATATATTCACTAACATAAAGTGATGCTTTTAGAGACTTTTTCATTCATCCTTTTACTCAAAAACAAAAGAGACATTTTTTATATCTTTGTCTCCCTTATTCTTCATATTAAACTCATCCCTAAGTTCCATTAGTTCTAGCTTCATGTATATCTCTCAAACATCAGTTTCTTTCCAAATTTATTGTAACAACCCTGACACAACCACTTTCCCCTTCAAATGCCCCAACCCTGTCCTTCCTTACCTTTTACACTAATGCACTTTCAATCTCTTCTCCACACAACAACCTGAGCAATCATGGTCAATCCAAACATCATGATGTTAGTGTATTTGCTAGTAACTTTTGGATATACACTATTCATTTATTCTTAAGTAAAAACTAAATCACTGGTTCTTACAAGTTTCCACAGCATCTTGGCTCTGCATGTCTTCCTCTTCTCCAAATAATTGTCCTCCAGCCAGACTAATTTTGTGCAGTTGTTCAAATTTTGAACATTCCTACTATAAGGATTTTCTACACTATTTCCTCCAAATGAAATGCATTTTTCTCATTTATCACCCAAAGCTCATCTCATGCAAAAATATCCCTTGGAATCCTTCACCATAATGCCAAGACTGAGTTACATTTCTCGTTTACTCTGTTTATAGATCAGTTTTTCTTTGTTTCAGAGATTCTCTTTGTAATTATACATAATTAATTTGATTACTTCAAAACATTGGTTTTCCTCACTAGAATATGTATCTCCTTTAAACATCATGACTGCTGGAATTTGTTGTGTTTTGCTTTTTCTCCAGCATTACATCGTCTGGGCCTTCCAAGTTGTCTGGTACCTGCTGGACATGCAATGAATGAATCCATAAATGAATGTCATCTTGTATGTGAAGGAAACAAGAAAGGGCATGTTTTCCTGCATTCTGACAATTCTGAATGCAATTCCTATTTTCACTACTTCTGTGAAACATCTGAAAGCTAACCTGGGAAACTAAATATTTTCATGTGCAATCCATCGTTCTGCTGTCATTTTGATGTATAGTCTAATCCTTCTCCCAGAGGTAAATATTTGTTTATAAGACAACTGGACAGAATATTTTAAATTCAAGATAGAGATTGAGAATAAAGCAAACAGTTTGGGAAAAGGGTGAAGGAGTATTTTTCCTGAGCTTTGAATACTCCTGTTGTGAAGCAGGAGAGGGAGGGAAGGAGCATGGCAACAATCCTGTATCAGTATGATGCTCTGTGAAGGTGCGGTCATACATTTCTTAAAAGTGCTCACTTAAGGGTTTGTCTTTCTCTGCCCTTTTTCTTCTAACTCTAACCTTCCTCTCTTTCTGTACTTTTTTGTGCACACACACACACACACACACAAATAGTTCATCTACTCTAAAATATAAAACGAATGAACAATTAATTTATTTTAATGGGTGAATAAAAATCTCATCAATCTTGAGTGAGTAAACGTATACACATTGATAATTAGATCAACAAGCTGATAAGTATATTTCCAGCCAAAAGGCAACAGGATAGAAATATCTACTTTAAGAAATTTCACTAAAACTTGAGAAAAATGTCAGCATGTAAAGCTTCGGTATAGTATATAAACCTATTTGTACTATTTAAATCTACGTCCTTGATACCCTTAACCATGATTATTTTTTCCATTGCAAGTCATGATTTTCAAGTCTAAAATTTCTTAAAAATAAGGTTATACAAAAATAAAAATGCTTTATCTCAGCAAAAGCTATCATATAACTGCAGTGGTTTACTTGGTATTCCAGATAGAATAGGTTTCCCAGGTGGTTCAGTGGTAAAGGATCCTCCTGTCAACGGAGGAGATACAGGAGATGCAGGTTTGATCTCTGGGTCAGGAAGGTCCCCTGGAGGATGAAATGGAAACCCACTCCAATATTCTTGCCGTGAGGTTGCAAAGAGTCAGACATGACTGAGCAACTGAGCACTTATACAGAGATAGAGTAAAACAGAACCGATATTAAAATTCAGATAACTTTTGGGGGGAATAACTCTGATTTCTATTCCAGATAGGTATTTGAGCTCAGCAGCTAAATGTTAGACAAAGGACAAAAACTAGTTTCTGTGCTTCTCTCTGTGAATGACACCACATGATATTCTCCTCCACTGAAATATCACTAAAAAAATACTTGAATTCCATCTTATAGTTATCAAATGGCAACCTAAACATAACGATGGCTCTTCTCATTGGATGCTCAGAAAATAATCATCAGCTTCTTACCTCTCTTTGCCTACAGGATCCAAAGATGTCATTATTATATTTTTAAAAGTTCACTTGTCTACAGAAGGTGTTCTTGAAATCGTAAATCAGGAATAATTGATTCCATGATATACTGACTCATGATCTCACTTTCTCAGTATCCTAACCTCTGACAATCTGTTAGGTTTTCATAATTAATTGGCAGTTTGTTGACAGCTCAGTAAGAGCATTGAAAAGCATGTGTTGAAAACAAACCAGCTGGAGCAGATGGTGTGATAATGATCTTATGACTTTTCCTTGTAACCTCAACATTTATATGGAAGCATCAGAAAACAATCTCACTATTAAGTTAAAGAAAATGCATGGGTACCTAAAAGGTATCTGCATAATATATAGTTAACAAAGTTGTACTTGAAAAAGACAAGGGGGATGGACAGAGATTTCTTTCTCTTCTTCAACAAATAATATTTTTCTCTGAATAAAACTTTTTTTTTTTTTTCACCACATGGCACAACAGGCCATGCTGGTTATGGCAGTAGGATTTAGAGAGTAGGATTTACATTATTCAGTAGATTTAAAATGAGGGATTCTGATTTGTTTACACATTATAATCTAATGTGGATTAACCTAATAATGTTTACACATTATAATATCATGTGGAAGACAAAATAAAAGTGATAAAGTATTGCCTCAGGAACAAAATGCAAAATTTGAGAATGGGGAGGACAACTCTGCTAGCAAGCCTATGAATGAAACGAATGTCAGGATGAAGCAAATCACCACCATTAGCAAATATTTTAGAGCAGTCAAGTATCCTAAGAGTTTTACCTGGAGGACCCTCACTGCATCTCATTCCATCTTAGAAAGCTGCAATAGGTTTTTCAAGAGATAGCTCCAGTTACCTCTTTTATGAAAATATCCCTGCCAGTCACACATAAATTTGACTGCTCTCTGCTGCAATCTTTATGTGTATGCCTTACATGACTTCTTACTGTGCTTATTAAGAAAGGCAATCATCCTTGTTATTTACAGCATCAGGCTTTACTTTCACCACCAGTCACATGCACAACCGAGCATTATTTATGCTTTGGTCCAGGCTCTTAATCTGGAGAAGGCAATGGCACCCCACTCCAGTACTCTTGCCTGGAAAATCCCATGGACAGAGGAGCATGGTAGGCTACAGTCCATGGGGTCGCTAAGAGTTGGACACGACTGAGTGACTTCACTTTCACTTTCTACTTTCATGCATTAGAGAAGGAAATGGCAAACCACTCCAGTGTTCTTGCGTGGAGAATCCCAGGGACGGGGGAGCCTGGTGGGCTGCAGTTGTTGGGGTCACAAAGGGTTGGGCTCAACTGAGCGACTGTACAGCAACAATAAACATCCTTGCACAGATATAGAAGGAAGTACATTGTAATGCAGCAAGCATATTCTTAAATGTGATTTGATATATTTTACAGTGCTGAAATTAAACTGTATTTCATTTATCCATGTCATCTTTTTATAGAAATTTATCAGAGAATGCTTAAATTGACAAAAGCCTGAAACTCCCAAATGCTACTAAAATATAACATATGCAAATGACAAGAGAAGAGAAAGTATTTTTAAATGCTGTATGTAAATGGAGTTAGAATTATTATCTTTACTGTTATTATTAAGGATAATCCTTAAGTGAAACAGAAAACAGAAAATGTTCATGTTCTTCCTGCCCCTCTCCTTTTCTATATTTCTTCCTTTCTGTCCCAGGATACCTGCCCCTTTGCAGATCTCAAGGGATCAGATTGCTCCCTCACTTCCTTTCTGTCATCTGTCACTAAGGCTTGGTATGATATTGAGGTCTTACCTTCATTCCACTTGACCCTCCCATGTTCTCTGACAGCCGCATAGATTAGGTAGTAGAATGAGCCCCGTTCCAGAGTCTGAATTAAAGCAAATCTGGCTTCACCTTGACATCATTTGGGGAAGTTTAGTATGAATATGATTGCCAGCTTTCTACCATTTGCATCACACTACCTCCCACTCCTGGATTCTAATCTCACTTGTCTTGGATGTGGTTCAGATATAGCCATTGTCAATTGTCCTAGGAATGTTGGGAGGCCCAGCCAACTCTGTTAACTTTTTGTCTCTCCTTGTCGGTATCATCCGCCAGGTTTCTTTCTTCAAGAATGGGGTGCTATAAGCCTGTCAGTGAGTCACCAGCCTCAGGGTTGGCTAAGGCATCTTCTGAGCCAATGAGACAACAGGTCAGATACACTAAAGGCATTTGAGAGGGAAGGGAAGCTTTCTGTCTCTTCAAGGAATCTGTATTTCTTCCTTTCTGTCCCAGGATACCTGCCCCTTTGCAGATCTCAAGGGATCAGATTGCTCCCTCACTTCCTTTCTGTCATCTGTCACCAAGGCTTGGTATGATATTGAGGTCTTACCTTCATTCCACTTGACCCTCCCATGTTCTCTGACAGCCGCATAGATTAGGTAGTAGAATGAGCCCCGTTCCAGAGTCTGAATTAAAGCAAATCTGGCTTCACCTTGACATCATTTGGGGAAGTTTAGTATGAATATGATTGCCAGCTTTCTACCATTTGCATCACACTACCTCCCACTCCTGGATTCTAATCTCACTTGTCTTGGATGTGGTTCAGATATAGCCATTGTCAATTGTCCTAGGAATGTTGGGAGGCCCAGCCAACTCTGTTAACTTTTTGTCTCTCCTTGTCGGTATCATCCGCCAGGTTTCTTTCTTCAAGAATGGGGTGCTATAAGCCTGTCAGTGAGCCACCAGCCTCAGGGTTGGCTAAGGCATCTTCTGAGCCAATGAGACAACAGGTCAGATACACTAAAGGCATTTGAGAGGGAAGGGAAGCTTTCTGTCTCTTCAAGGAAGTTTCCTGAAATGACTTTTCAGTCTTTCTAAAAGACTTGGCTTTAGGAAGAATTGATGCTTCTGAACTGTGGTGTTGGAGAAGACTCTTGAGAGTCCCTTGGACTGCAAGGGGATCCAACCAGCCTATCCTAAAGGAAATCAGTCCTGAGTGTTCATTGGAAGGACTGATGTTGAAGCTGAAACTCCAATACTTTTGCCACCTGATACAAAGAACTGACTCATTGGAAAAGACCCTGATGCTGAGAAAGATTGAAGTTGAGAAGAAAAGGGGATGACAGAGGATGAGATGGTTGGATGGCATCACCAACTCAATGGACATGAGTTTGGGTAATCTCCGGGAGTTGGTGATGGACAGGGAGGCCTGGCGTGCTGCAGTCCATGGGGTTACAAAGAGTTGGATTGACTGAGCAACTGAACTGAATTGAACTGAAAAGACTTGGCCTTCCTGCACGTACCCTGAGGATAAAGGGAGCGGGGAAGATGTGGAGGTGGGACTGATCTCGAATAATTGCAATGAGGAATCAAAGTCCTATACGGGCTTTACTTGGGCATCTGTCCAGGCTAGGATGTTTTTTAGCGTATGTGAAAAAAAATGTTACCTATTGTGTCATTTCAAGTTTATACCTCTACCTAAGTGAGGATATTCTAACAAAGCTAAGCTAGTAGACTGGGATTGACATACACACTGCTGTATATAAAATAGGTAACTAATAAGAACCTGCCGTGTAGCACAGGGAACTCCACTCAATACTCTGTAATGGCCTATATGGGAAAAGAATCTAAAAAGAGTGAATATATGTATATATATAACTGATTCACTTTGCTGTACACCTGAATTTAGCATGACATTGTAAATCAATTATACACCCATCAAACTTAAAAAAGCAGACAAACAAAAAGCTAGCTTTCTGTCACATCAGGGGTAAAACATTGCTATGGCTTAATATAAAGAAGGCTGAGTGCCAAAGAATTGATACTTTTGAACTGTGGTGTTGGAGAAGACTCTTGAGAGTCCCTTGGACTGCAAGGAGATCCAACCAATCCATTCTGAAGGAGATCAGTCCTGGGATTTCTTTGGAAGGAATGATACTGAACCTGAAGCTCCAGTACTTTGGCCACCTCATGCGAAGAGTTGACTCATTGGAAAAGACCCTGATGCTGGGAGGGATTGGGGGCAGGAGAAGGGGACGACAGAGGATGAGATGGCTGGATGGCATCATGGACTCAATGGACGTGAGTCTGGGTGAACTCCGGGAGTTGGTGATGGGCAGGGAGGCCTGGCNGGCCACCTCATGCGAAGAGTTGACTCATTGGAAAAGACCCTGATGCTGGGAGGGATTGGGGGCAGGAGAAGGGGACGACAGAGGATGAGATGGCTGGATGGCATCATGGACTCAATGGACGTGAGTCTGGGTGAACTCCGGGAGTTGGTGATGGGCAGGGAGGCCTGGCGTGCTGCGATTCATGGGGTCGCAAAGAGTCGGACACAACTGAGCGACTGAACTGAACTGAACTGCAGGAATAAGTTCTGAGTCAGCAGATATTTTCGACTGAAGAAACTTTTCACTGTTGGTTAAAGTTAAGTTCCAGTTTTAGAATGATCTATGCTTAATATTTATGAGTGATAGATGCCATGGCCGTATTATCAGGACAAATATTCCCCAATAATAAGTTAGAATATTTGAACTTTTGAGATGTTCTAGCGAAGCATGAACCATGCAGTGCTGACATTAGGACTCTTGGCTGTGTGGCATAGCAAGGTTTAGTCCATGGTTCCAATGACTGATTTTTAACATTAAAGTTTTACTCTTTTCAATAATACATGATTCTGAAACTTAAATATCATATTCTCAAATATTTATAGAATGTTTATGTGCTGCGCATTGTCAAATATTATGAGCCATGTAACCCTGCCTGCAGTATCGTAAATGGATAAGATCACCTTGATGTATCTCTTAACACATATTACATGACATTCGATTTTTGTGTTCTCTTCAGTATATGCTAACACATGTTTTCAAATATGTTGCTATTTAAAATAAATCTCACTAAATGAACACTTCACAATCATATTTTATAATTTGGCAATACTATGAGAATTAACAGCATCAAATGTGTTTTTGAAAGTTTTTCAGTGATGGATATAGTAGATCAGGAAATCCCAAGTCTTTTAAATTCATCTTGTTTTTATAATACTAAACTTTTAGTTAGGAATTGGTAAAGTTTGCCAAAGAGTCTGCCAAACCAGGAGATGCAAAGATATGGGTTCGATCCCTCGGCCAGAAAGATTACCCTTGATAAGGAAATAGCAACCCGATTTACGGCTTCCCTGGTAGTTCATACGGTAAAGTGTCTGGCTGCAATGTGGGAGACCTGGGTTTGATCCTCGGGTCAGGAAGATCCCATGGAGAAGGAAATGGCAACCACTCCAGTATTACTGCCTGGAAAATTCCATGGATGGAGGAGCCTGGTAGGCTTAAGTCCATGGAATCGCAAGGAGTCGGACACGACTGAGCATTTTCACTGGCACTGGCCAGTATTCTTGCCTGGAGAATCCCATGGGCAGAGAAGCCTGGAAGACTGCAGTCCACACAGTTGCAAAGAGTAGGACACAAATGAGCATGCACACACAGAGTATGGATAATTGTGTAAGAAAAAATAGTGGCTACGGACATTTTTAAAGAAATTAAGGTGTATGAATTTGTCTTATTAGCAACCATTTGACTTACCCAGGTGAGAGATCCCCAAAGTAAAGATGCTAGGGTACATAAGTATCTGAAACTTATGGAAAGGAAAATTTAGATCTTCTGTTTTTATTTTCATCTAACAATTGAAATAAGTTGAACATTATTCATAGTTTATATATTCATATTTTTGTATGTGGTGACAGTATTTCTTAAGCAGAGATAAGATGGATTGACAATAGACATTTTGTCTATTAGCTTTCCTAAAATGAAAAGTGGCTAAAGAAGATTTTATGAAGAAATCTCATAATGAATGTTACATTAAAAATACAAACAAAAACAACATGAAAATGAAAGGGTTGATATTTATACTCCCAATACAAGCCCTGTCTTGATCACATTGTGAGGTAAAAATTAATGATGATTTGATCAGAACTAATAAGAGAAAAAAATTATCTAGAAGGTAGTTTGAAATACGGAGAAAACTGCCTTTGTTAATGATGAGTCTGAAATTGTATATGTTGTTGATGATAAACTAGTGGTAGCCATTTATGTAAAGACTTTATTTTTTAGGATATCCATTTTGAGAATTTGCAAATTCTTAAGTTATTTTACTGAATAGGAGTACATGATCTAAAATATTTGGAGATGCTTGATGTACAGAAAGTGTGCACTCTAATTATTTCATTTGGTTTCTATAATAATACCAAACATATTTATATATCTTTTTTGAAATAATATCATATAATAATTTACATAAAGTCTTATGCAGTTGATTCTATTTTCTTCATTTTATGAAATCACTATTTTGAGAGACTGCAGCTTGTCCAAAAGCATAATTAATAAATGTAACCTCCATAATCTAATTCTTGACTTTCTGACCTCAAACTCTTTATTCTTCTAGCTTTCAGTTTTAGTTTCAGACCGTCTGCTTGAATTCAGTTAACTGGCAGCCTAGATGCCAAAACACAGTCTTCATATTATCTATATCTTCTATTTTTACTTTTTAAAAGTAATAGAAATATCAATATTGTATCAACAGTAAATTCACCACTCATTCATGAGATTATCCTTCTTACAGAATTGTTAGATATTTCTTGGAAATTTATGAAAGATAAGCATTTGCCTATTAATAATTTTCCTATAATAAATAATGTAGGTTAGAGCTCACCAAAGGAAAGAATCATTAGCAAATTTTAAAATCATCCTCTCTTTACTTTAAACAAAGTTGCTTTAAAGGAACTAAATGTTACCCTGAAGAAATTGATTTGATACAGACATATTAATAAAGCAGTGATATGTCAAAACTAGACATAAGTATTAGTAAAGCAGTGATACCTCAAATGAGTTTTGAAAGCAGGTGCAATATAAATGAAAGTTGCTCAGTTGTGTCCAACTCTTTGCAATGCCATAGACTTAGAATTTTCCAGGCCAGAATACTGGAGTAGGTAGCCGTTCCCTTCTCCAAAGGGTCCTCCCAACCCAGGGATTGAACCCAGGTCTCCTGCATTGCAGGTGGATTCTTTACCAGCTGAGCTACAAGGGAAGCCTGCAATCAGTTCAGTTCAGTCGCGCAGTCGTGTCCGACTCTTTGCGACCCCATGAATCGCAGCACGCCAGGCCTCCCTGTCCATCACCAACTCCCGGAGTTCACTCAGACTCACGTCCATTGAGTCTGTGATGCCATCCAGCCATCTCATCCTCGGTCGTCCCCTTCTCCTCCTGCCCCCAATCCCTCCCAGCATCAGGGTCTTTTCCAATGAGTCAACTCTTCGCATGAGGTGGCCAAAGTACTGGAGCTTCAGTTTTAGCATCATTCCTTCCAAAGAAATCCCAGGGTTGATCTCCTTCAGAATGGACTGGTTGGATCTCCTTGCAGTCCAAGGGACTCTCAAGAGTCTTCTCCAACACCACAGTTCAAAAGCATGAAAGCCATTAGAGAGTCCTACTTGAAAGGGTCAGCTTTTTGTTCTATATAGACACTTAATTGACTAGATGAGGCATACCAGCATTAGGAAAACCATCCACTTTATGCCATCTACCAAGTTGAATGTTACTCACTCCCAGAACACATCTATAGAAATACCTAGAATAATGTTTCACCAACTATCTGGGTGCCCTATTGCCCAGTCAAGTTGACACATCAAATTAACCATTGCAGAGGCTCTCAGAGTGTAGGGTATGATGGAGAGGCCCTAAGCACATGGCATGAGGAGGGAGGAGTAAGAAATCTAAACAGTTGTTAAGCAAATAGGTAATTCTAACATATACAGATCAGAAGCTAGCAGTGTAAGACTATTTGAAACTCTGTATTAGAATTCTCTGTAAATATGAAATAGGATGTGTTTAGAACAATACCCAACATACCATAACACTCAATACAT
>SJXQ01012448.1:253723-279333 GCA_006408695.1 Aepyceros melampus | reverse complement strand
AGAAGAATTGATGCTTTTGAACTGTGGTGTTGGAGAAGACTCTTGAGAATCCCTTGGACTGCAAAGAGATCCAACCAGTCCATTCTGAAGGAGATCAACCCTGGGATTTCTTTGGAAGGAATGATACTAAAACTGAAGCTCCAGTACTTTGGCCATGTTATGCGAAGAGTTGACTCATTGGAAAAGACCCTGATGCTGGGAGGGATTGGGGGCAGGAGGAGAAGGGGACGACCAAGGATGAGATGGCTGGATGGCATCACAGACTCAATGGACGTGAGTCTGAGTGAACTCCGGGAGTTGGTAATGGACAGGGAGGCCTGGCGTGCTGTGATTCATGGGGTCGCAAAGAGTCAGACACGACTGAGCGACTGAACTAAACTGAACTGAACCGAGAAGGGACACGTTGTTGCCGAGGGTCTGAGGCTGCAGGAGAACCAGTGTGAGTAGATGTGGATAGCTTTCCCCTTCTCCTTCCCCAAGGTCGTCTCAGATCTGGGTGCCCTCTGGCAGGCTTCGGTTATTTTGAATTGTAGCTGGTGGGGGCTGATCCTGGGTGCTCTCCTCACACTGTGGAACTGACATAGTTTATCTCCAGTGTGCCTCTATCAGGGGACACTCCTGGGGTCCATTTGGGACACCCTGGAGGAAGGAGGCAACTGGAGGTGGCGGGCTTGGACTTGGGACTCTGGTCTCAGGACTCTCCTCACCCCTGGAATAGCAGTGCTCAGGCCAGGCTCCCCAGAAGCGCCTCCACCAAGTCAGGGCTCATATGGACCTGGTTTGGGGGGTATGTGAGCACAGTGGGCTCTGTCTCACTCAGGGGTCACATCCCTGTACCTCAGTATTTATATTTGGAAATTGCACAGTGTGGTCTTAAAGTTCGGCCACTTCAAAGAGACCAAAGTTCCTTCCCTAAAAGGATTCTTGTTTCCGGTGGTGGTAGGGGGAACACGTTGGCAAGAACCCTTTGGGGAGTGGTCTGGCCGTGACACGTCTACTAAAGATCTCCCTTTGTGGGCACGGGTGCTGTCCTCCTCTTCCCTCTTGTGACAGTCAGGGATCTGCCCACTCCTCTGTGGTCAGCATGAGCGTTTCCTCAGGAAGATGCCCAGAGCTGAAAGAAGCAACTACCCAGAAAGACATTTATGCTGGGCTATGTGCTCAGTCACTCAGGTGTGTCTGACTCTTTGCGACCCCGTGGACTGTAGCCTGCCAGGCTCCCTTCTCCATGGAATTGTCCAGGCAAGAATACCGGAGTGGGTTGCCATGCCCTCCTCCAGGGGATCTTCCCAACCCAGGGATCGAACCCAGGTCTCCCGCGTTGCTGGTGGATCTTTACCGACTGGGTCACCAGGGAAGCCAAAGACATTTATAGTTAATATAAAAATGCCTCCTAGGGCCTTCCCTGGTGGCCCAGTAGTTAGCACTCTGCGCTTCCAACTGCAGGGGGCATGGGTTTTATCCCTGTTTGGGAGACTTAAGATTCTGCCTGCTATGTGGCACGGCCGAAAAAAGAATGCCCCCTAAAATCTCAGAGTGTCGGGGGAACTGTCAACACTTGCAAGGATCAAACTAAAAAAATTTTCAACCCACACAAGTGTGCGGTGGAATTTCATTGTTCTTTTAATTTGCACTTTCTTGTTTTAACCCGTAGGATGAACATCTTTTCTGCTGCTTATTGGACATTTATACTGCTTTTGAAAGATGCCTGTTTTCACTGTCTGTGAATTACTGTTCATTTCTGGTGTGTTTTGTCCTGCTGAACTTTTTTCGTTTTAAAGTAACCAAATCTATGAGTCTTTTTTCCTTTCAGGCACTTGTCTTGTTTGTTTGTTTCTGTGTTTATTTGAGAAGGGCTTCTCTATCCTAAGAATGTATATCTTCAACATCTCCCTTCTTCTCATATTTGTGTTCATGTTGCCTTTGTGCTTGTCATTCACTGAACTTGTGTTGCGTTGCGTTTTGATTTCTGATGAGTGTAAGGTTGGGTGCGGTCTGCGATGCTCAGTTTCCAGATGTATGAGGGCTGGCATCTTGGAGTGCATGGAATGGCACATGCTTTCCCTCCTCATCTGATTCTGGACAGCAGCGTCCACTACGTTCCCAGACACAAGTACCTCCTTCTTGATCCTGTTCTGTCAACTGTTTGTCTGTCCTGCCCCAACACCAGGTCTTCTGAATGCCAAAAGCTTGAAAATATTTTTTGGTCTCTTCAAGGCAAACTGGTAGCCTCGTCCTTGTTTTCAGACTTATCTGAATACCTCTGTTCCTTGATATACATTTTCCAAAATTAATAGACTTTATTTTTTGAGAAGTTTTAGGCTTATAGAAGGGCTTCCCAGGTGGCTCAGTGGAAAGAATCCGCCTGCCAATTCAGGAAACAAGGGTTCGATCCTTGGGTTGGGAAGATCCCCTGGAGAAGGGCATGGCAACCCACTCTAGTATTCTTGCCTGGAGAATCCCATGGACAGAGGAGCCTGATGGGCTATAGCTCATGGAGGTCACAAGAGAGTCAGACACGACCTGTTGACTAAACAACAAGAAGGCTTACAGGAAAATTGAACAGAAAGTACAGAAAGGGCTTTGCTGGTGGCGCAGTGGTTAAGAATCTGGGTGCGGGGTTAAGGATCTGACTTGCCTGGTGGCGATAAGCCCCCACACCACAGCTAGAGAGAAGCCTGCCCGCCATAATGAGGAGCCCACATGGTGCAACTGAGACCCTTCCCAGCCAAATACATAAATAAAAGGCATTTTTAAAATATGGAGAATTCCCGCATATCCTCTCCCCCATACACACGTATAATTGCCCCTATTATCAACATCTTGTTTTGGTATATTTGTTACAACTGAGGGATCAATATTGATATATTACCAAAGTCCATAGTTTACATTAGGGTTCACTCTTGGTATTGTGTATTCTATGGGTTTGGACAAATTTATAGACATCCCCCATTATAAAATGCAGAATGGTTTCACTGCCCTAAAATTCCCCCCTGTGCTCCACTTATCCATTGGTCCCTCTCCTACCCTGACCCCCTGCAGCACTGATCTTTTTACTGTCTCCACAGTCTTGTGTGATATGAGAGCTCTGTCACCCACCAACACTCCTGCATTTGCTGAGTCAGTGAATCCATGAGTTTCACAGTGTACCTGGTCTGACCCCAGCCAGCCTGTAGCCTCCAGGCCCTCCCACCCTACAGTGGACAAGTGGTGGCCCCCAAAGAGCCTCGGACCCAGTCCCTGCATTCCACGAATGTGATCTCATCCCATAAAAATGTTTGCAGACATGATCAAATTAAAGATACTGTGAGAAAGAGATTTTACAGTGTGCTCATAAGAGACAGTCAGAGGGAGGTTGCACACCCAGAGAAGAAGGGATGTGAAGATGGAGGCAGAGACTGAGGGACGCAGGCACAAGTCAAGGAATGAAGCGGTCACCGGAAGCCGGAGGAGGCAGAGAATAGATTCTCCCCTTTGGCTAGCAGCACAGCGGTATTCTGGGCTTGCCAGGTGACTCAGTGGTAAAGAACCTGCCTGCCAATGCGGGTTTGATCCCTGGGTTGGGAATATCCCCTGGAGAAGGAAGTGGCAACCCACCTCAGTATTCTTGCCTGGGAAATCCCATGGACGGAGGAGCCTGGCGGGCTACAGTCCATGGGGTCGCAAAAGAGTTGGACATAACTTAGCGACTAAGTGACTGAACAGCATTAAATCTGAAAGACATCTGAAAACGCTCCTTCACCTAGCTGAATTTTCTCGTGTCCATGTCACAAGATATTTATTATATAAGCTCTTTCTCCTTAAACTCAGCATCTCTCTAACGTAGAATAAAAACTCGACTATGGGGAGTTCCCTGGCTGGCCAGTGGTTAGGATTCTACGCTTCTACTTCAGGGTGCATGGGTTCAATCTCCGGTCGGGGAACTAAGATTTCGGAAGCTGTCTGGCAGGGCCAATAAAGAAATAAATAAATTAAATTAAAATGTTCTTATTGAACCAATTAAAAAATGATTATTATAATTTTCATTAGGGTTGACAAGGCACATGAAAGACCTTCTGTATTTATCAAGGGTCATACCAAAGAAAGTTTCTGATTGGATCTTCCATGAACAATTGTCATGGTCTTTGAGCTGAAAATATTTTAAGTTGATATATTTAACATGAACTTTTAAAAAAAAACAGTCGAGATTTTACTGTTTATTAACACTGGGCTATTTTATAGCTAACATCTGGAGAGCTGATCTCAAAGCATGGTGTGGCAGTAGTGGCGTGAACATTGCACTGTGAGGCAAGAGAGACACATTCTGACCCTAGCCCTTCCCCTGTGTGGCCCAGAGGTTATTCTCAGAACCCCAGTTTCCTCGTTTATTTTAATGGAGATGCAGACTTGAAGAACAGGGATAGATGACCAGGACATTGAACAACATGCCTCAGAGCATGATGAAAACAAACAAAAAAAATAACAGATTCTCCCCTCAGGCTTTGGGAGTGAGCGGAGCCCACTCACAGCTTGGTTTTGGGCCGGTGATGCTCCCTCAGAACTGAGAGAGAGAGTGAGTTACTGGGTGGCGGTTGCTTTGTTTCGTTTTCTTCTGTTGTTCTAAGCCATCCAGTTCATAGTAATGTGTTACGGGAGCCACAGGAAGTTAATCCACTCCCACAGTCTGTCTGATGGCTCATCCTGAGTAACCCTGGCCTCTCAATTAAAGACAGGACAGGCCTATTTCATTTTGCTGGGGGTGTTCAGGGCCTGGATTTTCCAGAGACTTCTCGTGGCTTTCCTCTGTGTTGCTGGAGAGAAGGTAATTCCTCAACTGGACACGGGTATTTTGATAGCATGTTTAGTAGTCTGTGGTGAAAGAGTAGTCATGTCTTTACTAGCTCACATTTTATTGAGCAGTTAATTTTTTCCAGATTTTCAAAACTCTGTTTCTAACCTTGGGCCATTTTTTTTCCCATTACATCTTTCCCTTTTCTTTCTTTTTTTTTTGGCTGCTCTGTTTTCACTGTGAAATGTGAGCTTTCTCTAGTTGTAGCCCAAGGGCTTGACCGTCATTCCATGGCATGTGGAATCTTCCTGACTAGGGATTGATCCCGTGTCCCCTGCATTGCAAGGCAGATTCTCAACCACTAGACCACCAGGGAAGTTCCTCTGATTTTTTTTTTAATTTAATGTTTTTTAATTGGAGGATAATTGCTTTACAATGTTGTGTTAGTTTCCGCTATACAGCATAATGAATCAGCTATAAGTATACATATATCCCCTCCCTCTTGGGGCTTCCCTGGTGGCTCAGAGGTTAAAATGTCTGCCTCCAATGCGGGAGACCCGGGTTCGATCCCTGGGTCGGGAAGATCCCCTGGAGAAGGAAATGGCAATCCACTCCAGTATTCTTGCCTGGAGAATCCCATGGACGGAGAAGCTAGTACATTACAGTCCACGGGGTCGCAAAGAGTCGGACACGACTGAGCGACTTCACCTTCACCTTCACCTTCACCTCCCTCTTGAGCCTCCCTCCCATCTCACCCACCATCCCATCCCTCTAGGTCATCACAGGGTACCAAGCTGAGCTCCTTGTGTTATATTGTGGTTTTAATTTGTCTTTCTCTGATGAGATATGATGTTGAACATCTTTATATGTGTTTATTGGCCATGCTCATCATCTTCTTTGGCAAAGATAATAACTGCATCTGTTAATACCATTATTCAATAATAATTAGATCTGTTCAAGTCATCAGTCAGTCATATTAGTTTCCTGTGGTTGTTGTAACAAATTACTGCAAACTTGGTGGCTTAAAAGAATACACGTTTAGACCTAACAAAACAGAAAGAGACTCAGAAAACACACTTATGGTTGTTCAGGGACAGTTAGGGACTTTGGGGTGGTCACGGCTATATTCAAGATGGATAACCAACAAGGACCTGTTGCATGGCACCTGGAATTCTGCTCAATGTTGTGTGCCAGCCTGGATGGGCAAGGGGTTTGGGGGAGAATGGATACATGTATGTGTATGGCTGAGTCCCTTTTCTGTCTACCTGAAACTCCCACAACATTGTTCATCGGCTATACCCTAATACAGAAAGTTCAAAACAGAAGTACACATTTATTCTCTTAACAATTCCCGAGGCCAGAAAACTGAGATCAATATCACTGGGCTGGAATGTTGGCAGGGCTGTGCTCCCTCCAAAGAGTTGAGGGGAGAGCCAGTTCCTGTTCCTCGCCTCTTCCAGCTTCTGGTGGCTCCAGGCTTTCCTTGCATCATGCAGCGTCAATCCACTCTCTCCCTCCTTCTTCACATAGCCCCCTCCCCTGTATGTCTGTGTTTTCTTTTCCTCTTCCCTCTCATATAAGGACACTTGTCACTGGATTTAGGGCCCACCTGGGTAAGCTAGGATGACACCACCTCAAAATTCTTAACCTTAACCATCTGCAAAGATCCTTTTGCAAATAAGGCAACAGTCACATGTTCTAGGGACTTGGGTGTGTTCATCCCTTCCTCCTACTCCAGGGATCAAATCTCCCCCTGCCTCCCTCACACAGGGATCCTTTGGGGTGCGTTTAGGGCCCACCTGGATAATCTTGGATCATTCTCCATCTCAAATCCTTAACCCCATCACATCTGCAAAGTCCTTTTTGCCACATAAAGTAAGATTCACAAGATCCGGGGATCGGGACCCACTATTTAATATACCACATCCTCCTTTTTTAGGCTGTTCTGTTATGATTTCTAAGTGCTCTACACAGAATTTGCATACTGCCCCTTCATTTGAGATGGGAACATTAAAAAAAATAATTCATCTGTTTGTTTATGGCTCTGCTGGGTCTTCATTGCCGCGAGGACCGTTTCTCTAGTTGCGTGGAGCCTGGGCTTCCTAACTGCAGTGCGTGGGCTTCTCATTGCAGTGGCTTCTCTTGTTGCGGAGCACAGGCTTTAGGTGCGTGGGCTTCGGGGTTCTAGATCACAGGGGCGGTAGTTGTGCCTGGGGTTAGTTATTCCCAGGTGTGTGGGATCTTCTGAACCAGGGATCGAACCCGTGTCTCCTGCATTGGCAGGCAGATTCTTTACCACTGAGGCACCAGGGAAGCCCGAGATGGGGGTACTTTTTGGCAAACCTCTTGTTAGAGCCTTGGAGTGAGAAGGCTGACATGAGGCTGTGGTCTGTGCTTCCCAGATGATCGCTAGGGGGCTCAGCATATTTATTTTCAGCTGTTTATCGGACCTTTCAGTTCTGTGACAAAAATTGGCTGCTGGGGTCCAGCCCCGGTGGATCCAGGGAATTCGAAGGGGAGACGGCGTTGGTGTCTTAGAAAGCTAATTATTTATTTAGATATATAATATCAGGAAATAATAGTATAGTAGGAAAATTTAGGTGGAGAAAAGAAGGCTGAATAACTTAGTTTATGTGGGAAGCCAATAAAGTTCCAGACAAGGAGCTTGCACCATCTACGTGGGGCCACCGGCGCCTCTTGAATCTCTAAGGGTGCCCCGCCCTGGGCTCCCTTTCGCGCAGAACTTAAAAGCTGAGGCAAGTAAGTAGACATGGCAAGCCTCCACGCCCCAGATGGGAATTCAGCCTGAAATTAGAGAGAAGACACGAGCGAAACCAGTCCAGCAACTAGCTCTCTTTCCTATTGTCCTTCAAGGCCTTTTATACCTTTTTTTTTTTACACAGAGATCAATAGATAATATATAAAATTATGCAGCATCAGCAGCCCTGACTCTTATCAAGACCAGGCTTTTCTCTCTGCATACCTAGTATACACAAGCCTTTTAGGTGATTGACATCATCTTCTGGCCAAAAGGCCAATTTACATTTTACGGCTCTTTTCTGATAAGGGTTTGTTAACCAGAAGACTTATTTGTGTTAATTAACTCAAAAGTCTAGTGTTGCTAACATCAAAACTACTATATATCCTTTCCCATATCCCATTTACATTGATTAACATCTTCCCAGGTGCCTGAAAGATAAAAAATAAGGAGGTCTGGCAGCAATCATTGAGTCAAGAGTGAAATCCTGTCACCAATATGTTTTTGAAAAGGCTCTATAACTTTAAGATACTCAAGCTTTGCGCCCCTCGCAGTTGGGGGCTGTGAGCAATTCACAAGCTGTAAAAGGTCCAGGGAACCTGTTAGGCAAGTTAGACCGTTTAAGTTAGAGCGTTATCAGAGGGGGTTGAGCTGAAACACTCCTTGCAAATGCAGAAGACTAAAGCCCTGAGTTAACTTTTTCCAGAGAAAGTCAGAAGAGTGGAAAAGCAGGCAGATTCTTTTTTTTTTTTAATTAATTTTTATTTTTTAGTTTGTTTTGCTTTACAATACTGTATTCGTTTTGCTATACATCAACATGAATCAGCCACGAGTGTACATGAACTCCCAATCCCGACCCCCACCTCCCCCCTCCTGCCCCACACCATCTCTCTGGGTTATCCCCGTGCATCAGTCCCAAGCATCCTGCATCCTGCATCAAACCTAGACCGGCGATTTGTTCACTTATGATATCATACATGTTACACTGCCACTCTCCCAAATCATCCTACCCTCTCCCTCTCCCACAGAGTTCAAAAGGCTGTTCTATACATCTGTGTCTCTTTTGCTGTCTCGCGTACAGGTTTATCATTACCATCTTTCTAAATTCCATATATATGTGTAAGTATACTGTATTGGTGTTTTTCTTTCTGGGTTACTTCACCCTGTATAATCGGCTCCAGCTTCATCCACCTCATTAGAACTGATTCAAATGTATTCTTTTTAATGGCTGAGTAATACTCCATTGTGTATATGTACCAGAGCTTTCTTATCCATTCATCTGCTGATGGGCATCTAGGTTGCTTCCATGTCCTGGCTATTATAAATAGTGCTAGCAGGCAGATTCTTATTTTGGGGGTACATGCTCAGGAAATGCCAGGGAGAAAACCTGAGATCTGACTCGTCCTTGCCCATCAAATCTCTGCTGCATGACCTTGTCACTGGTGGGATTCCTCACACTGGCTCCCGACACCTGGCACTCCAGTACTTAGAACCCCGTACTCTCACTTCCAAGGGCCTCGGTTCAATCCCTGGTCAAGATCCCATAAGCCACATGGGCACAGCTCCCCGCTCCCCGCCCCCAAAAGAGTGTTTGCTTTGCTCATCCTTGGTGCTTGTTTGTGAGGTCTTCTGTCCTTTTACAAAAGTTTTTCAACTTTAATAAACGGGTTTTCCCATCTTTTCCTTTATGGCTCTTACTTTTCCTCCCTTGTCTGGGAAGAGCGTCCTTGCCCCAGGTTAGAAGCATCCCCACCCTAAGGGTGCAGAATGGTAATAACCTTCATTTTAAAGAGAAGGAAACTAAGACACAGAAGAGCATAATCTCTTCCAGTTCACGTTTCTTAGGTTCCAGGCACCGTGAGAAGGATTTTACAAAAGTCATATTGAATCCCTGAATCTCCCTGTGTTATGGGTCCTCCAAAGAAGGCTGAGCGCCGAAGAATTGATGCTTTTGAACTGTGGTGTTGGAGAAGACTCTTGAGGTCCCTTGGACTGCAAGGAGATCCAACCAGTCCATTCTGAAGGAGATCAACCCTGGGATTTCTTTGGAAGGAATGATGCTAAAACTGAAGCTCCAGTACTTTGGCCACCTCATGAGAAGAGCTGACTCATTGGAAAAGACCCTGATGCTGGGAGGGATTGGGGGCAGGAGGAGAAGGGGATGACCGAGGATGAGATGGCTGGATGGCATCACGGACTCAATGGACGTGAGTCTGAGTGAACTCCGGGAGTTGGTGATGGACAGGGAGGCCTGGCGTGCTGCGATTCATGGGGTCACAAAGAGTTGGACACGACTGAACGACTGAATGAACGAATGAAACCACCCTCAGATCTGATGATTTATTTGCTAAGGACTCCGAACAGCCGACATAGCCTTGCAGTGAAAGGATACAGATTCTTATCAACAAAGGGGAAACGTAAATGGGGTGAAGTCCAGGTGCAAAGAGGACAGCTTGTGCAGAGGCCCAAAGATGAGAGTAAGAAGGGATGACTCTGTGGCTTAGTCATGGAGCTTAGCGGGCAGGAGGCGGGAGACCAGATCACACAAGGCTTGGGGCCATGGAAAGGAGGGTATGGCCTTTTGTGACTTACGAGCTGATGGCAGTGGGTGGTCTGGAGTTGAAGGTGTCAGTACAGAAAGGAATTTCACTCCAATCACGTTATTTCCCAATCATATTTAGGAGACAACAGAGTTCATTATAGAAACAGCAGTGAAAACTGAAAAGCAGTGAAACCTGTAAAACAATGAAATGAAAAAAAACATCTGTAATCCCTCTACCCAGAGATGATCATTGTTAACTTTTAGCTGTATTTCATGATCCTAAATGCTCATAAGCGTGTGTGTGTGTACAGAAAAAAGTTATGCATCGTGTATGTATTGCTGCGTGTTCAGTCTCTTCACTCGTGTCCGACTCTGTGTGACCCTATGGACTGTAGCCCACCAGGCTCTTCTGTCCCTGGGATTCTCTAGGCAAGAACACTGGGGTGGGTTGCCACGCCCTTCCCAGGGGATCTTCCCCACCCAGGGATCGAATCCCTGTCTCTTAGGTCTGCTGCACTGGCAGGCAGGTTCTTTACCACTCGCGCCACCTGGGAACCCCCGTGTATATTGGCAGATATACACATATGTATTAATGTAAAGTGGGAATCATCCTATGAAATGCTCTGTATCTGTATGTTAAGTGACCCAGGAGTCTTGCAGGAGAGGGCGTCGGGTCCCCTTGGCCAGGTGAGGGTGGGGGTCTATGAGCCTCCGTTACACACTAGCAGCAGTGCGGGAGGGAAGGATGATCTAGTAAAGGGCACAGCTTGCGAAAGTATCTGGTGGCTGCAGGGCGTGGTGGCAGCGGCTGGAGCAGGGTGGGGACAAGATGAGCTTGGGCTGGCAGCTTTGTGCAGGACATCAGGGGCCCCGGAGAGCTCCTGGGAACTGTGCGAGTTTTTCCTGCATGTTTGTTCATTGGTTTTGTTTATTCAAGCCTGTGCAGGACCGAGGTGTGGGCTGGTATGGTGAGGGATCCAGCAGGGGGCTAAGGTCCCCGGGGACCGGACACTGTCCGGAGATGTCAGACGGGCACCAGGAGCACTTCCCTGGTGCTCCAGGTTAAGAACCCACTTGCCAGTGCAGGGGACACGGGTTTGATCCCTAGTCCGGGCACTAAGATCTCACAGGCTTCGGAGCAACTATGTACTTGCACCACAACTACTGAGCCCACGTGCCTAGAGCCCACGTCCCGAAACAAGAGAAGCCACCACAATGAGAGGCTCACGCATGGCAGCTGGAGAAAGAGTGCTGCAGCAGTGGAGACCCAGCCCTAAGAAAGAAACAAGTTGCACACATGCTAAGTCTCTTCAGTCGTGTCCGACTCTGCAATCCCATGCGCTGTGGCCCTCCAGGCTGCTCATGGGATCCTCCAGGCAAGAATACTGGACTGGGTTGCCATTTCCTTCTCCAAAATAAATAAATATTTGTCAATGTCTTTAAAAGAGGGGGAGGAGCACCAGAAGCAGGACCCAGATGGGCAGTGAAAGAGCTTGCAGCCCAGCCACAGAGGGAGACAGGCCCCACCTCCACCTTCTCCTGTGCCCGCCTTCTTTTTATTTTTTATTTTAAAGCTTTTTTGATGTGGACCATTTTTAAAGTTTTGTTACAATATTGCTTCTATTTTATGTTTGGATTTTTCGGCCCAAGGCACGTGAGTTCATCTTAGTTCCCCGGCCAGGGATTGAACCCCACCCCCTGCACTGGAAGGCAAAGTCTTAGCCACTGGCCCACCAGGGAGGTCCCTATCCCCTCCTCTCTTGAGGGCACTGCCCAAAGTCAGTGTCCACCAGAAGCAGAGGAGAGGTACTGAGCTTCCAGGAGCAGAGAAGGGAAGCCAAAAGTGGGGAGAGGGGGTCTGGGGGCAGAGGGAAGTATGGTGGCCCCATCATTCCCCAACTTTCCAGGTGAACAGAGACCAAGACCACTGATATCAACGGCTCATCTGAGCTGTCCACACTCAGGGGCGGACCCTCACCCATCACGTTTTTGCTGTGTATTTAAGCCCAGCCTCTGTGGCATTAGTTACCTGGTGTGATCTTGCAGAGTGAGACCTAAAGTCCTGGGCGTGGTGAGTCACACTCAAAGCATGGAGTTGGTTCCAAGGTTTTTGCCTTCCTCCCCTGTGACTCAGAAGGCAGGTGGATGGGCTGCCCTGCAACACAGAATACTACACGTGACTGCGGGTTAGTGCTCGATTCCCAGGGGACCTCCTCTCACAGGGCCGGTGGGGCTCATGTCCCTGGGAGAAGTTCACTTGGCTCCATAGAGGTTCCAATCCCAAGAAGGGAGATTGCTCTTGTTGTTCCTGTTCTGTAACACCTGTTCGTGAGATGTCATCAGCCAGAGGAAAAGAAGAACGCCCTGCATTTCTAGCCAGTTAACACAACGGTTTGCTTTTCATCAAAGCCAGATCAGAGTGGGTGCCCATCAGCATCAGGCTTGTTCTGTCAAGGACATGTTTGCTTGAGAATGCACACAGATCTAATCACCAGTCTTTGTTTTATCTGTAATACATGGAGAAGAGAAAAACAAACACCCAGGTCACCACCAGCCCAGTTCAGAGACAGGGCTGCCTGTGACCTTGGAAGTGTCTGTGGGACCCTCAAGGCAGCAGGCCCCGCTGCAGTGTAGTGGCCCTCAGGTGATTTCCACCTGGTGGTGACCTCCAAACACCAGGAGCCTCCACCCCTGCCTATGTTTGGAGTCAGCCATTCTTGTGAGACACCCAGAGGACTTCCCATCACACATGCACACACACACACACGTGGGGATCTGGGACCTGGGACGGGGAAGGGCTCAGAGGAGGGCAGAACACAAGAGGGACTGCCCCTGATGTCACTTCCAACGACTTTGAAAGGCCCCGACTCTGTTTGGAAGAGAAGTTCATGCCCTTACCCTGATGACAGGTAGACTGGGCCCAGAGAGGGCAGAACACTTGTCTGAGGTCACACAGCAGGGAGCTGGAATGCAACTAACTTCTTGGCACAGACCTCTTGTCTGGTAGCAGACAAGCCCCTCAGAGGAGGGCAGAGCTCCCGGGAAGGAAGGAGAGAGAAAAGGGTCTCTGACTCCCAGAGCAGACAGAGAGGCTGCCAGCGGGGTCAGGACCTACCTAGAGCTTTCTGGGTGTACATCCTGCAGTCTTCAGCCTCTGACTTTTCCGGGTCCATGGGGATGACCAGGAACTTCCCCCAGGTTTGGCAGCACCTCTGCGTGGGGCGGTGGAAAGGGTAGAAGCCTCTGCAGCAGCTCCACTTCTGGTCCTTGGGGTCCAGCGCCAGGCTGCCGCAGAGCTGCCAGCGCTCTTTTCTCAGGACCAGCACCTCGCCTGTGGGCCAGACTCGGCTCAGTGGGAGGGCCTGGGCGCAGGGGCCCTGCCCTCACATCCATTCATTTCTGGGGGTGGGGGATGTTCTTTGTCTTTTGTGTGGTTTTTTGGCTTGCTCTCAAGGTGTTGCCAGTGAAAGCACGGAGTCCTAACTACTGGACCACCAAGGAGTTCCCTCTTCCCTTGTGTTTTTTTTCTGAATACCTTTATTAAGATAGAATCCAGCGGACTTCACTGGTGGTCCAGTTGTTAGGACTCTGAGGTCCCAGTGTAGGGGACCCAGGTTTGATCCCTGGTCAGGGGACTATTGGGGCTTCCCCGGTGGTTCAGCAGTAAAAGAACCTGCCTGCAATGCAGGAGACGTGGAGACGCAGGTTCGATCCCTGGATCGGGAGGATCCCCTGGAGAAGGAAATGGTAACCCTCTGCAACAATCTGGCCCGGAAAATCCCATGGACAGAGGAGCCTGGCAGGCTACAGTGCATGGGGTCACAAAGAGTCAGACACAACTGAGCGACTAAACAACAGGGAGCTAGATGCCACCTGCCACAACTAACCCATTCTGCACGATGCTGCAGCAGAGATCCCACGCGCCGCAGCCAGGACCCGGCACAGCAGACACATGAGTAAATACTGAAAGAGAGACTGACAACAGCAACAGCAAAGAGAGAATTCAGGGACTTCCCTGGTGGTTCAGTGGCTGAGACTCCAAGCTCCAAGTGCAGGGAGCCGGGGTTCCATCCCTGATCAGGGAACTAAATCCCACAGGCTGCAACTGAGTTTAAGTGGCCATAACTAAAAAAGATCCCACATACTCAAACTAAAAGATCCCCCATGCACAACGTTTGACAATGAAGATCCCACCTACAGCAACTAAGAGCCAGCAGAGCCAAATAGATAAATTAAAAAAAATTTTTTTTAAAGATAGAATTCACATATCATACAATTCATCCATTTCAAGCACACATCGTTTTTAGTATATTTTCAGAGTTGTGCAGTCACTACCACAGTTGATTTTAGAAGATGTTCAGTCACCCTAAAGGAAACCCCGTGTCCATCAGCAGTCGCCCCTCTCTTCCGCCCACTTCCGCACACACCCCAGCCTCGGGCAACCACCACCCATATACTTGCTGTCTATTGTGGACACTGCCCCATTTTTCATTTCCACCAGCAGTATATGAGTGCTGCTTTCCCCACATCCTTGCCGGTCCATGATGTCTAGTCTTTGATTATAGCCATTCCTTTGTGGATGGGAAGTGGTATCTCCTTGTGGTTTTGATCTGTATTTCCCTGCATCCATTTATCCTTTACCAGCACTGAGGTCCAATGTTCAGGTCACCTCTGTCCCCAGAGCACACGTGCCCCCTTTCCTCTCGCTACCTCCTCATCTGCCTTCCTCCTGGCCCAGGGGCGTGGCTTCTGTGCTGAGTTCTCTGGCCCTCCGTAGGCAGAGTTACAGCCACTCACCTTGGGTGCCCGTCACAGCAAAAGAAGTGCATATAGCCAGTGGTCATTTAAAAAAAAAGTACTGACAGCCTCCCTCAGTTTCCAGAAAGAGAATGGGACAGTGAGGAGGACTTCCCTGGCAGTCCAGTGACTTAAGACTCCATGCTCACAATGCAGGGGGCCTGGGTGGGTTTATCCCTGGTCAGGGAGCTAGATCCCATGTGCAGTGACTAAGACCCAGCGAAAATGAAAAACTAAGTTTTTTTTTTTTAAGTAGAGGAAAGAGGACTTGCTGGATCAAGGTTTAAGCCCTGTTTTTTCCCCTCACCTCAGGCAATTAACTTCACCCCTCTGAGCCACACTTTCCCCATCCCTAAAATGGGATTGTCTGCTTCATGAGAGTGTCACCAGAGTGAAAGTGGCTGTCGAGTAGTGAGGATAGAGAAGCTTCCCCAGCTGAGCTTCTTGTAGAAAGGGACCTTTGACCATGACTCATCTGGGCTTCCCAGGTGGGACATCGGTAAAGAAACTGCCTGCCATCGCAGGAGATGAAAGAGAGAAGAGTTCCATCCCTGGGTTGGGAAGATGCCCTGGAGGAGGGCATGGCAACCCGCTCCAGTATTCTTGCCTGGAGAATCCCATGGACAGAGGAGCCTGGCGGGTTGCAGTCCAGGGGGTTGCAAAGAGTCAGACACGACTGAGCACAGCACGGTTACAATTACTTGACTCAGCTGACCCCTCCCTATCTCCCTCCAAGCCCCATTTCTCCTCCCACCTGGGAAGCCCCCCGGCCCCCAGCACAGGGGGCTGGCAGAGGGGATCCTCCCAGAGGCAACCTCAGAACCCGAGGGTGGAAAGTGGGTCAGAATTTCGCGCTCAGGGTGGCACTTCAGCTGAGCAGGAGCACCGAGGTGGAAGCTGGGCCCCTCCCCACTGCCCGGCCACCCCAGAAGAGCCGGGCTTCCCTGCCCCACAACACCCCTACTCACCTTTGGAGGCGTGGGGCCGGCCTTGCAGGCATGGGAACAGCAGGGAGAAGAGAGCTGCGGGAGAGAGAGAGACGTGAGGGCCAGGGGCCAGCCGGGGAGCTGGGCTGGAGGAGGAGGGTGGGGAGAGCCCTGTACCTGAGAAGATGAGCAGTCTGCCAACTCTGGCCCTGGGCCCTGGCCTGCCCCTGGCTGCTGCCGGCTGCCACATGTCATGGAGGCCAGCAGCACCCGGGGAAGACGGCTTCTGTCTCCGGCCATCTGCCCTGCAAAGTTAGTCACCAGTGATGACAATGTATCAAGTAAATTCCTTTAGTGTTAATAATAAAGAATATATGCAGATGTTTTCGCAACTCCTAACATCATTTCAGAATCATTAATAAATTCCTAAAGGATGGGTGTGTGTTTGTTATACTAATGAGATTACTCAAACCAGGCTAGGCTGGTCACCAGAAAGACCTATGAATAAGGTATAGATAGAAGATTTACAGCGTTGTGATTTTATTTTATCGGAGTATGTAGTTAATTTACCATGTTGTGTTAAATTATACATACGTATTCAGCTATACATATGTATTTTTTTCAGGTTCTTTTCCATTATAAATATCGAGTAGAGTCCTCTGTGCTGGAAAGTAGGCCCTTCTTATTTACCTATTTTATATAAAGCAGTGTGTTTGTGTGAATCCCAGACTCCTAATTTACCTCTCCCCACCTCAGACCCCCAGAGGCTTGTGACTTTAAACTAGCCGTATTGAGACCACCAAGTTCAGTCACTTGGCGGAAGATTTCATCACTCCTGATGGAACAGCGCTTCCTGGGTGGCAACCTGATTCTGTTCTGATTCTCAGAGAGAGAGCCAGGAAGCTCTCCTAAATCTCACCCTCTGTGCATCTTTTATAATAAAAATGGAATTGCAAGTATGTTTATAATGTTTTTAGGGCATCTATGAGTTATTCTAGACAGTTTTGAACCTGAGAGAATTGTGGGCACCCCGAATTTGTAACCAGTCAGTCAGAAGCGCACATGGCTTGGGAACCCCACTTGTGGTTGAGGTCTGGAGTCGGGCAGTCTCCTGGGCCTGAGCCCATACAGTGCGGGGTCTGCACTGACTCTGGGTGACCATAATCCGGGTCATATTGCAGTACACCCAGTTGGTGCTGACCAGTCGGATGTGAAATAGAGCAGCAGCTAAACCAATTTCTCATCACCAGGTTACCTTTTCTTTTTAAATTGTGGCAAGATATACACGATTTTCCCTCGGTGGCTCAGCAATAAAGAATCCGCCTGCCAATGCAGGAGATGCAGGAGAAATGCATCTTTACCTCTTCAGAAAGTAACTATGGGAATAATAAATGACTACTATTCTTCCCTGGTGGCTCAGACGGTGAAGCGTGTGCCTGCAATGCGGGAGACCCAGGTTCGATTCCTGGGTCGGGAAGATCCCCTGGAGAAGGAAATGGCAATCCACTCCAGCACTCTTGCCTGGAAAATCCCATGGACGGAGGAGCCTGATAGGCTACAGTCCATGGGGTTGCAAAGAGTCGGACACGACTGAGCTACTTCACTTTCACTTTCACTATTCTTTGACTCTTACAAGGGTAGGTACAAGGGGTGCCTAGAGAGAGAGGTGAGACTGAAAAGGAAGGAAGTCTTTATAGGATATGTTAGTGAGCAGGTTACTCCTGTACCTGGGGCTCAGCCTTGCAGGGACCCCTCCAAGAGACAGCATATAAAGTACCCCAGAGTTTGCCGTTCTGTTCTTCTAAGTTTCCCATGAGCTTTGAGTTTTAAGCTTGGAAGATGGACATGTCACACACCAAACAGCGGCTCCACTTCTACTTGATCTGAAAGGCACATCAGGACACCTTGGTGACTAGAAGGGAAGGAACTTCCCAAAAAGCCACGCTGGGCAGAAAGGTGTCCACAGGGACCTTGGACTCAATCTTTGTGCATGCCAATGAACCTACCTGCCAATACAGAAGATGCGGGTTCGATCCCTGAGTAGAGAGGATCCCCTGGAGAAGGAAATGCAACCCACTCCAGTATTCTTGCCGGGGAAATCCCATGAACAGAGGATCCTGGCAGTCTACAGTCCATGGTGTTGTGGAGTCTGACAGGACATAGTGATTAAACAAGAAGAAGATTCTTCTTAAGAATAACACCTGGGTGAAAAAAAAAGAACTTCCCCGACAATCCCGTGGTTAAGACTCTGTGCTTCCAGAGCAGGGTTTGATCCCTAGTTGGAGAATTAAGATCTCACAAACTTCTTGGCGCTGCCAGGATTTTTTAAATAATTAAAAATAAAAAATAAATTTAAAAAAATCCCATTGGGCCTTGTGGCCATTTTAAGGAGTCAGGACATTTTCTGTGAGCAAGTAGAGACCACTGTAGTAGGGTTTTCTGCAGAAGAGGGCTGTGGCTTAGCATTGTATTTTTATTTTCTGGGATGATCACTTCCTGGTGGGAGCTGCAGGGGAGTGCCAAGGGGCAGAGACTGCGGTACATCAGAGCTGGTGACCAATCAGAGCAGCTGGGTGAGGGTAGGATCTGCAGTGCTCAGGTCCCATGAATATTGTGTCTGTGCCAACACGTGTGTGTAAGTACACAGTTCAGTTGCTCAGTAGTGTAATGACATTGAACGTTTATTTTTTAATTCTCAGTTTAAAGAATAAACATTCCTGGGTCTTCCTTGGTGGTCCAGTGGTGGAGAATCTGCCTGCCGATGCAGGAGACATAGTTTGATCCCTGCTCCGGGAAGATCCCACAAGCCCAGGAACAACCAAGCGGGTGCTGCTGCTGCTGCAGCCAGGGCGCCTCTAGAGCCCGTGCTCTGCAACAAGAGCAGCCCCCTCAGTGAGAAGCCCGCACAGCGCAGCGGAGAGCAGTCCCTGCACAGCAACGAAACACCCAGGGCAGCCAAAACAAATAATCAATTAAATCTTTTAAAAAATAAATAAGCATTCTCTAAGGCTCCTCATAAAAAGCAGCAATTCTCAGCCACACACCACCCACTCTGTACCCCTTCTCTTGCCACAAACTCTTTCAGTCCTTTTTCTCTGTTTCCAAGTTCTTATCCTGCCTTCCCTTGGATATTTTTGTCAAAGCAGCTTTATTGAGGTATAAGTGACACGCAGTTCAGTGCATGTATATAAAGTATAAAATTTGATGGTTTAAATTTTTAAAATTGTATTGAAGAATAATTGACTGACAATACTTTTTCTATATATATAAAATATCTCTACTTATAGTGTGTATAAATTTGATGAGTTTTTTTAAAGTGTATTTATTTTTGGCTGAGCAGGGTCTTCATTGCTGCACCCTTTCTCTAGTTGCTGAGAGCAGGGGCTACTCTTCTTGGCGGTGCGTGAGCTTCTTACTGCGATGGCTTCTCTTGTTGCAAAGCACCAGCTCTAGGTGCCAGACTTCAGTAGTTGCAGCAAGTGGGCTCAGTAGTTGTGGTGAGCGGACTTAGTTGTCCTGAAGCGTGTGGGCTCTTTGAACCCATGTACTGAACTGAAGCGCCCTACTTTGGCATGCGGATTCTTCTTGCAGTGAGGGTAGCTCAGGGAGTGGGAGAGGCAGAGGCAGTAGCTACGGGTGTCCTGCTGGCTAGGACAGTCACAGAACAGGGCTGGGGCTGGCCTGCCCTGGCTCCAGAGCATCCCTCTCCCCTCCAATTCCATATGAGACCATTGTACGGTGTTTTTTTTTGGCTGAATCAGGTTTTAGTTTCAGCACCAGAGATCAAATTGCCCACATCCAAATTGGCATCATAGAGAAAGCAGTGGAATTCCAGAAAAACATCTCCTTCGGCTTCATTGACTATGCTAAAGCCTTTGACTGTGGATCACAATAAACTGTGGAAAATTCTGAAAGAGATGGGAATACCAGACCACCCATCTGCCTCCTCAGAAACCTGTATGCAGGTCAAGAAGCAGCAGTTAGAACCGACATAGAATGGCAGACTGGTTGAAAATTGGGAAAGGAGTACACCAAGGCTGTATATATTATCACCCTACTTATTTAACTTATATGCAGAGTGCATCATGCAAAATGCCAGGCTGGATGAAGCACAGCTTGAATCAAGATTGCCGGGGGAAATATCAATAACCTCAGATATGCAGATGACACCACCCTTATGACAGAAAGCGAAGAGGAACTAAAGAGCCTCTTGATGAAGGTAAAAGAGGAGAGTGAAAAAGCTGGCTTAAAACTCAATATTCAGAAAACTAAGATTATGGCATCTGGTCCATCACTTCATGGCAAGTAGATGGGGAAACAATGGAAACAGTATGGACTTTATTTTCTTAGGTTCCAAAATCACTTCGGACAGTGACTGCAGCCACAAAATTAAAAGATGCTTGCTTCTTGGAAGAAAAGCTATGATGAAGCTAGACCGTATATTAAAAAGCAGAGACGTCACTTTGCCAACAAAGGTCCGTGTAGTCAAACTATGATTTTTCCAGTAGTCATGTATGGATGTGAGAGTTGGACCATAAAAAGAAGGCTGAACGCCGAAGAATGGATGCTTTCAAACTGTGGTGCTAGAGAAGACTCTTGAGAGTCCCTTGGACATCAAGGAGATCCAACCAGTCAATCCTAAAGGAAGTCAGTCCTGAATATTCATTGGAAGGACTGATGCTGAAGCTGAAACTCCAATACTTTGGCCACCTGATGTGAAGACCCAACTCATTGGAAAAGATCCGGATGCTGGGAAAGATTGCAGGCAGGAGGAGAAGGGGAGGACAGAGGATGAGATGGTTGGATGACATCATCGACTCAATGGACATAAGTTTGAGCAAAGTCCTGGAGATGGTGAAGGACAGGCGAGCCTGGTGTGCCGCAGTCCATAGAGTCGCAGAGTCAGACACGACTGAGTGACTGGACAAGAGCAACAAAGTGTGTGTGAAATGGGATCTCCGTGGGTTTGCTCTGCATCTCTCTGCTGACTAATGTACTGAGCATCTTTTCCCTTGCTTAGTAACAATTTGCATATCATGTTTGGTGAAGTGTCTGTTCAAATCTTTCCCCCATTTTAACTGGATTATTTATCTTCCTGTTGTTGAGTTTTAAGAGCTCGTTATGTGTTCTGGAACAAGTCCTTCATCAAATATATGATGTGCAAATATTTTCTCCCAGTCTATGGCTTGCCTTCTCACTTTCATAATCGTATAAAATGTAAAATTCCTTTTTTATTTAACAACATTTTTGAGGTATATCTTACATGCAATAAACTGTGCTTATTTTAAGTGTTCACTGTGATGGGTTTTATCATGGGTATTTGCCATGAAATCACTACTGTTAAAAATATTTCCATCATCCTCCAGATTTCCTTGTTTTTTTCTGGTCCATCCCTCTGGCCACCCCTGCCCTCAGGGAACCAGTGACCTAATTTCTATCACTGTGAATTCATCAAAATCTCTTCCCCTGCCCCCAAATGGCTATATATATATATATTGGGTTTTTTTTAATAATTTTTTAATATATTTTTATTTATTTGGCCACAGCATGCGGGATCTAGTTCCTTGACCAGGGATCAAACCCTAGCCTTGCACTGGAGTCTTAGCCACTGGACCACCAGGGAAGTCTGTAATCTTTTACTTTTAATCATTACATATTGCAGACATAGAGAAAATAATGTAACAAACACCCATGTACCTATCACTTGGAATTAATAGAGATGAACATTTTGCCCTACTTGCCTTGGGTTTTTCCCCCTTTTTTAGGAGATAAAATTAAAAAGCCTCTTTTCTCCTTACTTCCTCCCTCATCTGTCCTGAAGTTGCTGAGTATTACTCCATGTGAGATTTTCCTTTTCCTAAACATATGTGTGTCCACAGTCAGTGCACATTCTTGTTTTTATCACACTGTTTGTATCTATTGGAACTTGCGTTTCTTCTCTCCGTGTTATGTTTGGGAGATTCTTGTGTGTTGAAATATATAAGCTCCTTTGCAAATCATGAGATTTATTTATTAGTAGTGAAATAACTCTGAAGTGTTGCTAAATTGGCAAAAATATGCTTGGGAATATAAGACACTGCTAGGGAAGCAAACGTGAGTGATTTCACCATTTTGTTTTGTTTTAACTACTGTGCTTGATAACCATAGCTGCATTTATAGATGATGACATAAAAACCTCCTCAATTTCAGGCTGAGATTCCCTTTAGAGCCTTTACCTTTAAGGAACTGTCTAGATTTGTGGAGGTAATTGACATGTGGAATTTGAAAATTTTTTAAACTTGTGGTTCAAATCATGTAATAAAAGTATATTATAAAGACTCTCTTGGGGACTTCCCAGGTGACCCAGTGGTTAAGAGTCTGTGTTTCCAATGCAGGGGATGCATTTTAGATTCCTGGTCGGGGAACTAAGATCCCACATGCTGCTTGGCCAAAACAAACCTGTCTTAACTGCTCAACAAATTTTGTTTTTTAAACAAGAAAGGAATGTGTCTTCTGCTATATTCAAAATGAATAACCGACATGGACTTACTGTATAGCACAGGGAACTCTACTCAGTGTTTTGTGCCAGCCTGGATAGAGGGGGGTATGGAGGAGAATGGATACATGTGTATCCATGTATGGCTGAGTCCCTTCTCTGTTCACCTGAAACTGTCACACCATCGTTAATCAGCTATGCCCCAATACAAATTAAAAAGTTTAAAGTTAAAAAAAAATAATACAATTACAAATGTTAAAAAAGAGGGAGAAAGAGAGAAAGGAATGTGTATTTGGGTCCCTTTAACACAAGCCATAGTCATGCCCCTTCCCCTCCCATTTTGAGTGGGGGACTGGAATTTCTCAGGCCTGGGTTCTGAATCCATTTTGCCTTCTAACAGACCTCAGGGAGAGTAGAGAATTCATGGTTCCATCACAGCCCTTCTCCCTGCTCCCTGCATGCAAGCAGAAACCTGGATGACATCATAAGACTGGGATTCCTCTTGGGAGAGGCCCGTACAGTTTCTCACTGGAAGAGGATTAAATAGGCAGTCAGGGCACCTTGAACTTAGATGTCTCAGGCTCATCTGACAGGTGGTCAAGGCCAAGTCTGATCACCCACAGGTGACAGGGAGGAATAGACTGATGAAGGGCAGAGCACTGGCCAGTGGCATTTCTTTGGGCTTCTCCAGATGCTGCAAGTGAGACTCACCCGGGAGAGACCAGGAAGGTGGCTGGACAACACCGGTTCATTTGGGTTATGAAAAATTTTAACAGGATTATAATGTACCTAAAGCAAAGTGTACAAATCCTAAGTGTCCAGTTTGATAAACTCACAGAAAGAATAGGAAACAGAGCATAACCAGCCCCCTAGAAAGCCTACCATGTCCCGCTTCCAGTCACTAAGCCTGCCAAGAGTAACCACTAGCCTGACTTGTGACTCTGTGGGTTGAGGTTGCCTCTTGGGGGATGTTACATAAACGAAATCACACAGCAGTGTGCGCTTGTGTGGCCTCTTTCACTCAACACTGTTCAGTTTGCTGTATGTTGTCATGGTTCACTTGTTCTCACTGCTGTTGAGTGTTTCACTGTGTACCTTTTAAAAAAAAATCCTGCTATTATGGGTGGGCATTCAAGTTGTCTCGGGTCCTTTATTCATAGCACTGAGATGAACATGCAGGGACATGTCTTTCGGAGAACGTGTGACAGGTTTTGGTGGGTGTCCACCCAGGAGCGGAATTGCTGGTTTATCAGGATTGGATGCTAAATTTAGTAGTCACTGCCAACCAGCTGCTGGCGTGGGTGGATGTCCTCAATGACCTCCTTGGAGTCTGACTGCAGTTTGTCTTTGGCAGCACTTAGGATGTGTAGAAACAGGCTTCCCTCATAGCTCAGCTGGTAAAGAATACGCCTGCAATGCAGGAGAACCCAGTTTGATTCCTGGGTCGGGAAGATCCACTTGAGAAGGGATAGGCTACCTATTCCACTGTTTTGGGGCTTCCCTTGTGGTTCAGCTGGTAAAGAATCCACCTGCAATGTAGGAGACCTGGGTTGATCCCTGGGTTGGGAAGCTCCCCTGGAGAAGGGAAAGGTTACCCACTCCAGTATTCTGGCCTGGAGAATTTCATGGACAATATAGTCCATGGGGTCCCAAAGAGTTAGACACAACTGAGTGACTTTCACTTCAATTCAAGATGTGTGGTGTTTTCATTTCAGCTATCCTGGTGGGTGTATAGTGCTTTCTCTTTGTGATTTTAATTACTATTTTCCTGATGTGTAATAGAGGTTAGCATTTTTTTTTAATGTGTCTAGTGAGCTTCCCTAGTGGCTCATATGGTAACAAATCTGCCTGCAATGCAAGAGACCCGGGTTCAATCCCTGGGTCAGAAAGAGTCCCTGGAGAAGGGAATGGCAACCCACTCCACTATTCTGCCAGGGAAATCCCAGGGACAGTAGAGCCTGGCGGAGTACAATCCATGGGGTCTCAGAGTCAGATATGGCTGAGAGACTCACACACACACACACACACAGAGTGGGCATTTAGTTCTCCTCTTAGGTGATTTGATTCTTTTTCTGTTGACCCGTCCGACCTCCTCTTATTGATCCCCAGGAGGTCTTTGCATGTCCTGAACCTGAGTTATTTGTCAGGTGTGGTGCAAATGGCTTCTCCCAGTTTGGAACTTGCCTTTTCTTTCGCTTGCTTGTGTCCCCCCAACTCCACCTTTTTTTTTTCTTTTTTGGTCACATTGGGTCAGCATGTGGAAACTTAGTTCCCCCACCAGGGATCAGACCAGGACACTGGATGCATGGAGTCTTAACTACTAGATTGCCAGGGAATTGCCCTCTGGGGCATCAAACAGGAATGAAAGTTTGTAATTTCAGAGCATTCCAGTGTGTCAAACTTTTTCTTTATGGCTAGTCCTTATCATATTTTCCTTAACAAATGTTAACAGAAAAAGATCAAATGTGGTCAACCTTTGGAGTTCCCTGGTGGTCAGATGATTAAGATTCCATGCCTTCTGTTGATGTGGCCTGGGTTCAATGCCTGGTCAGGAAACTGAGATCCTGCAAGTACAGAGTGTGATCAAAAAAAAAAAAAAAAAAGGTGGTTAACTTTTGAGGACTAGGAGGACCAAAACTGGAGGTGGAAAGATGGACTTCTGTCTTGCAATTTACTCATTTCTGTGTAATCTAAATGACCCCCCCACCCCCCACGTGCATGTTACTCTTCTAACTTAAAGGAAAAAAAAAAAAAAAACCAACAATAAAAAAAACCACACCAAAAAACGTATTAGGTCAGCCTGTGGAGGATGGTTGGCAAGGGTCAAGTATAAATGTTTTCAGAAATTCACCCCTTAATGAGCCCAAGGAACCTTATTTTTCCCATCAGTTTTTGTATCAATGGATAAATATTAATTATTACTGCAGAGATTCAGGCTTAAATATCAACTCTAGGCTGCTCTTGCATTGACAAACAAGGACAATGGTGATAACCCTTGTTCACACAAGTGATCAGATAAGGAAGAAGTTGGCATTAGAGCAGGAGCTCCAGCCCTGAGCTCTGTAAAAAGCCCCAAACCCCACAGTGAGCTCACTTCAGGACGGAGTGCATCACCATCAACTCCACCTTTGGGGAGAGGGAAGGAGCCTGGCTGGTGGGCTGGGGGGTGGGGCAGGAGCAAGGTTTACACCTACCCTCGACTTGTGACCACTCACCTCCCCTTAGAGATGCTGCCCCACACCCTGGACCTCCCCTCCAGGGCAGCAATTCTCATCTGCAATAGTTCAGCAGAACCTTCTGGACGTTTTCAAAATAATGCCCTCACGGCCAATTCTGGCCAGGTA
>SJXQ01012448.1:206735-226855 GCA_006408695.1 Aepyceros melampus | reverse complement strand
AAACGAGTTGCTGTTCTGGGGGCCTTCCAGGAGCCTCTTTGTAGGCAAAGTCTCCCAATGCTCTGGACACTGCCAAAGAGCCCTCGACGCGCCTACGGCTGATGGTGCCGCCCGCGTCATGGATGCGTTCACGTTCTCGGGGACGGAGGGGCCGATGGTCCTCGGTGCTGAAGGCCACGGCGCCGGCACGACTCAGCACCGCGCGAGAGTCACCGCAGTGCGCGAGGTACAGAAAGCGCGGGGAAACCAGTAACGCCACAGCGGTGGAGCCCCCCGGCTCGCCGCGGGGCCAGAGCGCACGCAGGCGCGCGTCTGCGCTCAGAAAGGCGCGGCGCAGGGCTTCGCATACGCCCTGTGGCTCACTGGGCTCTGGGCCCAGCGCCTCAAGTACTTGGCCCTTCAGGTGGCGCGCGCCGAAGAGGGCGGCTCTTGCCCCGCCGTGGCCGTCGAGGACTGCGAAGAAAGCCCAGCCCGGGGGCAGCCCGGGTAGCGCAAGGCAAGCGCAATGAGCGTCCTCCATGTGTGCGCGCCAGCCCTGTACTGCGCTAGCCCCGAAGCGCAGACCCCACGCCGCCGCCGCACCCCCGTGCGGCCGCTGGGCGCAACGCGGCGCGTCTAGGAGGGACTGAGGCCGGTTGGGAGACCTGCCTCCCTCCTCTTCTTCCTCCACCTCCTCTTCCTTGCGGGCTGGCCAAAGGAGACGTTCCAGCAGGCGGGCAAGGGCCGCCATCCTTCGGCCTGTGGATCAGGAAGACTCCACCCTCTGCACCTGCTAACCATCCTCGCCCCACCCGCTCACTAATCCCCTGCCTTGTGACATTTTAAACCACCTAAATCTCCTTCCTATGCCCTTGACTTGGACTCAAGTCACTAGAAAGGGTTGAACTCTTAGGGCTTCCCTCTTCCGCATCTTCAAAGCGAGGCTTTGGGTTTGGATCAGAGAAAAATGACAATAGTGCCAATCTAGCACCGACCATAGCTACACATAATTTTACATCATCATCTCCAGTTTACCGAAGAGGAACCGAATCACAGAAGTAAACAGTGTTATTGGGAAACGATTTCTAGCATCTGTATTCTCAACACAACATTCGGCTTCGGGTACCCAGCCCTGCTCTGTCCAGTCTTCTCCCATATCAGTGGTCCCATCCCGGGTTTCAAAAGCTTTCAATTCTTAACTTTTTTATTCCGACCTCTCGCTCTCGGTCTAGTCCGAGGGTTTCAGTCGCTTCTCTTCCAGGTCCCGCCCATCCATTCATACATACAGTGGCTCCAAATGTTTGCTATCCCGACTGGACTCTAGCTCCGCCTCTTAGCTACAGGCCCAGCCCCCTCACTCCAGATTGCGCTCACCTTCTGAGCCACACCATCTCCCTTGTTTGTTCTGCCTCAGTCCCCCTAGGCCACGCCTGTAGCTCCTCGGTCTCGGACTGAC
Organism: Aepyceros melampus; assembly: GCA_006408695.1. Taxonomy (NCBI): domain Eukaryota; kingdom Metazoa; phylum Chordata; class Mammalia; order Artiodactyla; family Bovidae; genus Aepyceros; species Aepyceros melampus. The sequence continues at coordinate 225,420 of SJXQ01012448.1, read as the reverse complement.
TCCGCCCAACTCTGAATAATTCCAAATTACCTTAAGGCCCTTCAAGTCTGAGCTCCTCCTGGTCTCAAAAGTTTCCGAGTAGTTTCTTCCCGCCCCCTTTCCCACTCCCATTGAGATTCTAAGCTCGTACCTTTACCTCCCAGCGGTAATCTTTGTACCCTCCCTTCATTGACAGCTCTAGCTCCACCAGAACGGAGTCTGAGTCCCACGCTTCCATTTTCTCCGCCTAGGCTCCTGCATCCTTATCTCTCTGAGCCCCTCACCCAACCCTTGGCCCCACTTCACTGCCACTAAAGGCTCCGCCCTTCTTTCTCTAGACTCCGCCGTTCAGACCGCCTTCTACGACTTCTCGACCAGTAGCCTAACGCCATAGCTCCGCCCCTCTATTAGGAAGACCACACCCCTCCATCCTCCCGCGCTTTCCCCCGCCCCCTCGCCCTCTCAGGTTCCTCCCCCCGGTCTGTGGCCCCGCCCCTGGCCCCCGCGCTGCAGTGCCCCCCCGCCAGCGGCCCCTCCCGCCCCTGCTGAGCTGAACTGAGGGCGGCGGCGGCGGCGGCGGCGACTGCTGGAGCGGCCGGGCAGGAGAAGGCGGCAAGGATGGCGGCGGCGGCGGCGGCGTCCTGGGCGCGGCGGAGATGAGAGCTCGCGGCCCCAGGCCCAAGGCGGCGTGGCCGGAGTGGGCGGGGGTCCCGATGCAGGCCCGAGGGGGGCCATGGGGCAGGTCCTGCCGGTCTTCGCCACTGCAGTGAGTAGGGGGAGGCTCAGGCCTGGTGTGGGGCCCAGAGGCCCGGGTGGGCTCCTCTTCGGTTTCCCCTCCGACCTGGGCCGCGGGAGAGCCGAGATAGGGGAGGAGGTGAAGGAGACAAAGGAAGATCTGCCCTCCCCCATGTTCTAGCAGCGATGGGGGCTACTTGACCCGGAGAATCTGAGTGAGACTGAGCAGAGGTTGGGGGCACGGAGAGAGCCGAAGCGGGGCGCGCTGGGCGCTTGTATGTGCCGCGGGGCTCCGCCCGGGCATGAGGACGCTCTCCAGGAGCTGTCCCCTCGCCCTGGTGCTGGCCGCAGCCAGAGGGGAGGGGATTTCGATGGAGGGGTAGAGTGAGGATGGAGAAGAGGGGTCTGACTCCCCCTCCCCCGCATCACCCATCTTCGCAGCCCACCTCCGTTTTCTGCCCAGAATCAGAGGCAGCCCCGGTCTCACCCGAAGTGTCCAATCCCCTGTCCCCAGGAAACAGCCAATCTCTGGGTTGGGGCTAGGACTCCTGGATCCTTAGCTGTTTTTACTACTCCAGGTCTTTCATTCCTGGTCTCCTATTCCCCATCTGAGGAAATGAGGTGGGGGCGGGGGGCACCCGATTTCAATTTCCAAAAGGTATTGAGCATCTCCTGTAGGCAAAGCCCCAAACTAGCTCTGAGAGGCTGAATTCCATAATTGAAATTGAGCCTTGTCTAAGCCTCATGATTTCTGAGCCCAGAGCTCTAATGGTCCTGGTCTAACATTCTCTGTCTCACACTCCGAGGTTCTGAGAACTGGGGATTTCAACACTGACCTAGCCAATTGCATGTCTTGGGAGTCCAGATGCCAAGATTCTAAGAATTTGTTATTTCAACGTTTTAGGGTATCATCCTTACATTCTAAGATCTTGTTCCTACCTGGGCTTACAAAGGAAGGCCCTTCGTCTTCTCCCCACCCCACCCCCACCTTACCTCTCTGCTCTCATCTCCAATCATCTTCCCTTCAGTCACCCTGTTCCAGTCAGATCTGCACACTTCTCTGTTCCTCAAATATGCAAAGCTTAGTGCTTTCCTCAGGGCCTTTGCACTGGCTTTTCCCTCTGCCTGGAAGACTCTTCCCTAGATATTCTCATGGCTTCATCACATCATTCAGATTTCTGCTCAGATGTCATCCAAGGAGTCTTCCTCACCAACCTATCTGAAATAGCATCCCCTTATTTTCTCTTCCTTTACTTTGATTTTTCTCCATACACTTAGCACCCAACACCATAAACATCTTCCCTTCAGTCACCCTGTTCCAGTCAGATCTGCACACTTCTCTGTTCCTCAAATATGCAAAGCTTAGTGCTTTCCTCAGGGCCTTTGCACTGGCTTTTCCCTCTGCATGGAAGACTCTTCCCTAGATATTCTCATGGCTTCATCACATCATTCAGATTTCTGCTCAGATGTCATCCAAGGAGTCTTCCTCACCAACCTATCTGAAATAGCATCCCCTTATTTTCTCTTCCTTTACTTTGATTTTTCTCCATACACTTAGCACCCAACACCATAATTGTTTGTGTCTATCTCCCCTATAGAGTGTAAGCTCTATAAGACTAGGGGTTTTGTTTACAGTTGTATCTTTAGGATCTAAAATAGTGACTGGAATTTATTAAGCACTCAAATAATGGTTGTTGAAAGAATTAATGATTGAAACCTAAAAGCCTCCTAAAATCCCTAAGGGCTTCCCAGGTGGCGCTGTTGGTAAAGGACCCGCTTGCCAATGCAGGAGACGTGGGTTTGATTCCTGGGGTTGGGAAGATCCGCTGGAGGAGGGCACAGCAACCCACTTCAGTATTCTTGTCTGGAGAATCCCATGGACAAAAGAGTCTGGCGGGCTACAGTCCATGGGATCGCAAAGAGTCAGACACTAGGGAAGCAACGCTTAAAGACTCTAAGATCAAGATTCCTGGATTTGAACTTCCAAGACCAAGCTTCAGATAGCAGGGATAGGAAGATTTTACAGTCTGTATGCAGAATGTTCTAAAGGTCCTGTGAGAAAATTCTAAGATTCCTTAATTCAGACACTGGCTGGCTCAGGACTGGCTTTCCAGGACTGGCTCACTACTGTAACTCAGGCAGTCTAAACTTCTAAGAGTCCTCGACATTTTTCTCTTGCAGAAGAAGCTCCGTCTACAGCTTCATCTACCCCTGACTCCACAGAAGGTAAACAAAGAGGGAGGATGTGAGAGTGGAACTTGAAGGGGGCCCACAGCTGGGCCAAGGGGTTAAGGGGAGTGGGTTAGGGTCTTCGGCAGAGGAGCTCATGCCCTCCTTTGCTCGTGGCAGGAGGGAACGACGATTCGGATTTTCGGGAGCTGCATACAGCCCGGGAATTCTCGGAGGACGACGAGGAGGAGACCACGTCGCAGGACTGGGGCACTCCCCGGGAGCTGACCTTCTCCTACATCGCCTTCGACGGTGTGGTGGGCTCTGGGGCTCGCAGGGATTCAGTCGCTCGCCGCCCACGGCCCCAGGGCCGCTCAGTCTCGGAGCCCCGAGACCCGCCCCCTCAGCCTGGCCTGGGCGACAGCTTGGAAAGCATCCCCAGCCTGAGCCAATCCCCGGAGCCCGGGCGTCGAGGTGACCCCAGTTCTGCCCCTCCAGCTGAGCGCCCCCCGGAGGACCTGGGGCTCCAGCTGGATCAGCTGGGCTGGGCGACCCGGGGAGCAGTGACTGGGGAGGACTCTGCTACCAGTAGCTCCACTCCGCTGGAAGACGAGGAGCCCGAAGGATTAGTGGCTGGAGAGGCTGGGAAAGGTGAGATGTCTGAGGTGCTGAGACTGAAGCCACAAGGGGTGGGTGGTTTCTTTCTTTAGGGCACCTCCAAAGCAAAAGCTCAGAGCCTTCTCTCTCTAACGCACCAGAATTGGACCTACCACTCGGATTCGTGCAGTCCTCGCCGCTGGAAGTCTTTACTCCACAGCCCAGCCCTGTCTCTGGGATCCCCCAGACCCCCACCCCATCCCCGCCTCGATCCCGGGATTCGAACTCTTGGCTGGATGAGCCTTTGCCGGACGGAAGGAGGAAGAGCCCTGGGGGCAGCTGGAGCGGGAGCCAATCACGGGGCAGTGCCTCGATAGCACGGGCCAATCAGAATTCACATTGGAATCACACGTTCTAGGTAAACTCCGCGAGGGAACGTGCTACTTTGGACCACTGGGAGGGTGGAGGATTGATTAAAGGCACCAAACTCCCGAAGGAACGGAGGAGAGTGGGGAAACGGAGGAGGTATTGCTATTGGCAGGACATTATAAACTCTACCCTTAAAAAAGTCCAGTTACCTAAGATTGCCTTTGGCTGTTTTTATATAGCTGCCCCTCCCACTCGAGAAATTAGCCCTCCCATTGAGGGTTTAGGATTGGGATTGGCTAATTGCTAAAAAAAAAAAAAAAATCCCTCCTTTGTAGTGCTCCCTCTAGAGGCTGGTTTTGGACAGGCCAAATCCCTGGAAAAGTAAGGCTCTCTTGAATGTGGCCACCCGGCTCGTAAAAGTAAACTCGGAGCCTTTTAAAACCTTTCCTCTTCCCTGACCACTAGCATTGGCAAATTGTAAATATACCCGCCTTGCTTTAAAGTATGCTCAGTCTTCATGAACGGTTCCTATAGGTTGGTTGTAGACATCCTTGCTTTCGGCTGTTTACAAAGAGAACCACACCGTTTTGGAATTGTTCCCACCTCTATGGAGAGCCATTGGCTGGGTACAAAGGGGGCCCCGCCCCCTATTCCGTCCCTCCGGGTTCCACTGAAGTGGGCAAAATCCCTGAGAAGCAGCGGTGTCTGTAGCCTCTCACTCGGAGGAGCCGGGATGGGGAGTAAAGGTGGGCTTTCGGGGCGGGCTGGGACGCGAGGGCTGGGGGACCGTGAAAAGGGCCCCAGATTCGCTTTTGTCGCCCTCAACTCTGGGGGATGTTTCCTCTTGGTCCCAGACTCCCCAGAAATGCAGCCTGGGGCTGAGGGGCTGTGGGGGTACCTAGGGAGGGCGTGGTGGGAGTGTGGGGTCCCCTCTCTCTCCAGCCGGAGCTTTGGGGCCCGAGAGCAGGAGGCCCCTTCCCCCAGCCTCTGGTCCAGGCGGCGCTGTCACTCAGTAACCGGACAGGCCAGCACAGCTGCCGGAGAGGCTCCCTCCCCCGCAGCGCGCCTAAACTTAGCCCCCGCCTCAGACGACCCGGCCCCTCCCCCACCCAATGGCGCAGGCCTTGGGGAGCCTGCAGGGGAGGGGTTGAGGGGAGACCTACCCTAGTTACAGTAGATGGAAGGATGTGTATAGGGAGGATGCAGAAGTAAGGAGGGTCAGACTCTGAGGGGGACTGGTTGGGATGGGTCAGTTTGATTGCAGGAAGGGTGTGGGATGGAAATTGTCCAGAAATAGATGGCAGGGTACCAGGCTCTCAGTTCAGTGCTCAAAGGGGAGCTGATTATAGGGAGAGCTGTTAAAAGTTAAGATGCGTGAGATGAGGGTTGGGGTCCAAAAGCCACTGATCAAAGCTTAGGCTGGGCTTGGGAGGTGAGTTAGAAATTTGAGTTAGAGCCTAGGAAGGAGAATGATGTCATTAATACATTTAGGACTTAGATATATGTGTTGGTAGGGGTATCAGGGAGATGTTACTTTATACCCCTCAGGGTGCATAAAATAAAAAGAACAATAACACCCATTGCTGGGCAGGATGCTGGGAAAAGGTCACTTTCATTTCCCAGAAAAAAGGATTGTTAGACTCTTGTTTGTAAGCAATCCTATAAAATTTATGATACTTGAAAATACAAAATTAGTCCACCCTGCGGTTTGACCCCTGGGATTATATCTCAGAAACAGAACCTCTTGGAGGTAAGAATATCTACAGAGTACTGCTGTTGTTTGTAGTACTCTCTAGAAAGGGGATGGAGGGAGGAAACAAAATAAATGGCCTGGCAATAGATACATAGTTGAATAAAATGAATAATGGTGTAGCTACACCATGGAATATTGTGTAGCCCTTAAAAAGAATGAATTAAAAGCTGTTCTAGTTGACCAGAAGAGAATTCTAGGAGAAAAAGTAGAGTGAGATATGCATGATGCAGAAGAATATTTTTTTCACCCAAACTTCTGTTCATACCTATTCTATGGCCAGGAGTAAGCTTGTGGGGACTCGCTAGACAGTTAACTTGGGTTTTCCAGGAGGCATGCATGGAATGAAAGTGTTAGTCGCTCAGTCATGGCTGACTCTTTGTGACTCCATGGACTGTAGTCCGCCAGGCTCCTCTGTCCATGGGATTCTTCAGGCAAGAATACCGGAGTGGGTAGCCTTTCCCTTCTCTAAGGGATCTTTCTTACCCAGGGATCGAATCTGGGTCTTCCGCCTGGCAGGCAGACTCTTTACTGTCTGAGTCACCAGGAAAGCCCAAGCATGGAATAAAAGAAGACACGTAAAAATCTGGAAATTGGGTTAAGGCTCCCACAGGTGTGTCAAGAGGTCATGGTTCAGCCCCGAGACAGGAAATACGAGGTCAAGAGGTCAGCCAGGGCAGCTCCACACCCAAGCCTGATCGACGACCCCTCCCTCCACAGTGGTGGACCTGCTGCACTGGAAGGACGCGAAGACGTCAGGAGTGGTCTTCACAGGCCTCATGGTCTCCCTGCTAAGCCTCCTGCACTTTAGCATCGTGTCCGTGGCCGCCCATGTGGCCCTGTTGCTGCTCTGCGGCACCATCTCTCTCAGGGTTTACCGAAAAGTGCTGCAGGCCGTGCACCGGGGGGACGGCGCCAACCCTTTCCAGTGAGAAGCCCCAGCCTGGCCCCCCACCCCTTATCTCTGTCCAGACCCCAGCGCTGACCCATGACTTCAGATCAGGCACTGACTTCTCACTCTGGCCCTGACCCATCTTCTTCCTGTTCCTAACTCCAATGTGATACCCTGACATTAAACCGGACTCTTGACCCTTGGCTTCCAGGGTCAAGACCCTAACCTCTGATCCTTAATCCTTGATCCCATCTCCTGACCCTGATCTCCACCCTACCCCTCTACCTGGTCTCCTCCCCAACCCTCATTTCTTGTCCTTGTCTTGGGCATCCCCCTCAGCCTGGGCCCCCTCCACCTGCCGAGTTGCCTACACATCTCTGTTGTCTCAGGGCCTACCTGGACGTGGACCTGACCCTGACTCGAGAGCAGACTGAACGTTTGTCCCAGCAGATTGCCTCCCGTGTGGTCTCTGCGGCCATACAGCTGCGGCATTTCTTTCTGGTAGAAGACCTCGTGGACTCCCTCAAGGTGCCCTGAAGCCCCTCCCCTCCTCCTGGGCCGCCAGCATTCCCCTGCCTGCCCCTGGGGGGGTGGAAGGGAGGAGGGCCATTGCTGTGAGTTCCCAGCCTGGGCTGCACCCTGTAGGCTCTGCTCACCCTCGCCCTCACCCTCAGCTGGCCCTTCTCTTCTACATCTTGACCTTCGTGGGTGCCGTCTTCAATGGTTTGACTCTTCTCATTCTGGGTGAGCTGGGAAGGCTGTGGAGGGCAGGGTGGGGAGGTGGGGCGCTGGGGCTTGGTGGGGGACAGGGTTATGAATGGAACTGTTAATCTCCGGGGAGGACCCTGACCCCCCCCATCTCTGTGCCCGCAGGAGTGATCGGTGTATTCACAGTCCCTCTGCTATATCGACAGCACCAGGTGAGTGTGACAGGCCTTCAGCTGGCAGTACCCCAACCAAACACAACTGGTCTGATCGCCCCCTGGCCCCCAACAGCCAGGGTCGATGACAAATGTCCCAGCCAGAGAAGAGAGGACCAGCTGGTGTTCCTACCCCGACAGAGTCAGGATCTGACCGACACGTGCCAGGCACAAGTGGTCTGCCTGCTGCCCTTCCTCCATGCAGTCTACCTAATACATTTCAATAGTCAGAGGCATTTTGATTGGTGTCCCATGACAGAGCCAGTGGCAGAGCCAGGATCTAGCTGATGTATCCCAACCCAAGGCAAGTAGACTCACCGATGCTCCTCCCCAACAATGATGCAAGGCCTGCCTTGACATGTCCTAGCCCCCAGAGAAAGAGCCTGACTGGTGTCATCTCTCCCTGACACAGCAGGAGGCCAAACAACACTCGTCCTAGCTAGAAACAGGCAGACAGATGAATGCCTCCTCTGACAGCCTGATACCTCTGTCCCTGTGATACCACCAGGGACTGACAAACACATATTCCATTTGCAGACAGACAGACTGATGCCGTCTACCCCTACACATAGCCTGGGTCTGACTGGCACCCATCTCAGCCAATCAGATGGACTGACTGATGCCCTCACTCCCTGAAACTGCGAGGGACTGACATTTCAGTTAAATCAGGTGGGATGTCTGTTACCCAGAACACTGACAGAACCAGGGCCAACTGACATACATCCTATCCAGAGACAGACAGATGGACTGCATTCCATTTTGACATTCTCCAGCACAGCTGAGAGCCCAGTGATGCCCATCCCTGCCAGGGATATAGTCCTAAATAACTCCCTCACATGCTGGAATCACCAAGACTCACAAAGTCAGCTAATGTTGTCAATTTAAATGAGTCCACTCAGGGACTTGACAAGCAACACCAATGCCCTCTGCTCTTATGCTGTCCCTAAACACACATACATACACACATCTCAAAGATGAACAAATAGTGCCCAGGACACAAACTCACTGGCAAATTCTTGTGTCTACCCATCATCCCTTCCTACACAGAGTATGGTCCAATCAGTTTGACACTTCAACTTGGACTTCTGACTTCCAAGGGTATTTTATTAGGTTTAGAGTTGAAGGTGGCATGGTAGGCCGCTTCCCCAAACTCCTGATTTGAGTCGGGGGAGGGGGGGAGGAAGCAGCCTCCTTAATGAATTAGGGAGAAGAGCCCCCTCCAATCTCTCCTTTCACCCCTTTTCTTCATCCCCCCAGGCCCAGATTGATCAGTATGTGGGATTGGTCACCAATCAGTTGAGCCACATCAAAGCTAAGTAAGTGCATGTGGTGGAGATGGATGGGATGGGGAATGGGGAAACTTGAAGACCGTTCCCCTTGCCCCCTTTGCGCCCCCACACCCCCATATTCCTTATCTATAAATCTCCTGGGGTTGAATGCTGCTGCTGCTGCTAAGTCGCTTCAGTCGTGTCCGACTCTGTGCGACCCCCCCCACCTCTGTCCCTGTGATACCACCAGGGACTGACAAACACATATTCCATTTGCAGACAGACAGACTGATGCCGTCTACCCCTACACATAGCCTGGGTCTGACTGGCACCCATCTCAGCCAATCAGATGGACTGACTGATGCCCTCACTCCCTGAAACTGCGAGGGACTGACATTTCAGTTAAATCAGGTGGGATGTCTGTTACCCAGAACACTGACAGAACCAGGGCCAACTGACATACATCCTATCCAGAGACAGACAGATGGACTGCATTCCATTTTGACATTCTCCAGCACAGCTGAGAGCCCAGTGATGCCCATCCCTGCCAGGGATATAGTCCTAAATAACTCCCTCACATGCTGGAATCACCAAGACTCACAAAGTCAGCTAATGTTGTCAATTTAAATGAGTCCACTCAGGGACTTGACAAGCAACACCAATGCCCTCTGCTCTTATGCTGTCCCTAAACACACATACATACACACATCTCAAAGATGAACAAATAGTGCCCAGGACACAAACTCACTGGCAAATTCTTGTGTCTACCCATCATCCCTTCCTACACAGAGTATGGTCCAATCAGTTTGACACTTCAACTTGGACTTCTGACTTCCAAGGGTATTTTATTAGGTTTAGAGTTGAAGGTGGCATGGTAGGCCGCTTCCCCAAACTCCTGATTTGAGTCGGGGGAGGGGGGGAGGAAGCAGCCTCCTTAATGAATTAGGGAGAAGAGCCCCCTCCAATCTCTCCTTTCACCCCTTTTCTTCATCCCCCCAGGCCCAGATTGATCAGTATGTGGGATTGGTCACCAATCAGTTGAGCCACATCAAAGCTAAGTAAGTGCATGTGGTGGAGATGGATGGGATGGGGAATGGGGAAACTTGAAGACCGTTCCCCTTGCCCCCTTTGCGCCCCCACACCCCCATATTCCTTATCTATAAATCTCCTGGGGTTGAATGCTGCTGCTGCTGCTAAGTCGCTTCAGTCGTGTCCGACTCTGTGCGACCCCCCCCAGAGACGGCAACCCATCAGGCTCCCCCGTCCCTGGGATTCTCCAGGCAAGAATGCTGGAGTGGGTTGCCATTTCCTTCTCCAATGCATGAAAGTGAAAAGTGAAAAGTGAAAGTGAAGTCGCTCAGTCGTGTCCGACTCCTAGCGACCCCATGGACTGCAGCCTACCAGGCTCCTCCATCCATGGGATTTTCCAGGCAAGAGTACTGGAGTGGGTTGCCATTGCCTTCTCCATATCTCCTTCCTAAAAGGTAAGAGACAATTCCATCGCAGGCCAGTAGGTGGAGGGCTGGGGCTGGTTTGGGCCCTTAGTTTCTCCTTCCAGTTTTCCCTTTAGTTCTCAGAATTATCTCTTGCCCCACCCCTTGACTCCACCTGTTTCTCCTTCAGGATCCGAGCTAAAATCCCAGGGACCGGAGCCCTTGCCTCGGTAGCAGCTGCAGTCTCCGGACCCAAAGCCAAAGCCGAATGAAAGAGGTGTCTCTGCCTGCGGGACGCCTGCCCCCACCCCGTGTAGCCCTCTGCCCTCTTCCATCTCCCTTCCATCCCTGCCCTCTCCCAGCCTCAGCCCGAGCCATTGCCCACTGGGTGTCAGGACACTCACACAAGGGAGTTTGCGCAAATTGCCTGAGCGGCCAGGACTACATTTCCCAAGAGGCTCTGGGTAGGAGTCCAAGGAAAGCGAGGCACCTTGGCCGCGGGGCCTGCTGGGACTTGTAGTTGCCTAGGTAGGGCACACGCCCTGCACTTCCATGACCCCACCGCTGGAGGCGCCGTGAGGGCTTGGTGTCTCTTTTGACGCCACTAGCCTCAATGCTGGGGCTTTGCATGGGGCCCAGGGGAGGCCTGAGCTTGGATTTACACTGTAATAAAGACTTCTGTGGAAAACCCAAGGCCTCCTGTGCTTCCAGCCCCCTCCAGCTTTCATATTCCTGCCCTGAAAAGTGCGTAAGTGATTCTCAAGAAGGAACCTTCCCCATCTCTGCAGAGGAAGAACCGAGAGGCGGCAGATCCCAGGGCTAGTCAGGCCTTGACAGTCGCTTTCCATGCCTGTACTCCTGGCAGACATCACTAGGCGATTCCCACACTCTGCCTGCTGTGCCCGCCGTCTCACCTGAGTCCCAGACCCATGTATCCAGCTGCCTTCTGGAGGACTCCCCCTTCAAATCTATCCAAAGCTCTTCCTGGTCCTACCTGATTTCCAAGTCCGGGAGCCCCCTCCTGTCCAAGTTGTCGCCCAGCCAGAGACCCAGATTTGGCCCTGGGCTCCTGCTCCCTCACATCTATTCAGCTGTGAAACCACGCCTATTCACTCTCACAAATGTCTCTCATCCACCCACTTCTCTCTACTCCAAATGCCTTGGGAATAAACACAGGGCCTCGTGGTCTCTGGGCCTCGGTTTCCAAAACGAAACCGGGGCAAGAGAAGACGGGAAGCTCGACTCTAAAGACCCAGGGACCTTGGGACTTGCTTGGCTGTCCAGTGGTTGAGAGGCTGCGCTCCCCCAGCAGGGGCCGTGGGTTCGATCTCTCCTGGGGGAAATAAGATCCCGCACGCTGTGCAGAAGGGCCAAAAAATAGGGGAACAACAACAAACCAATAGATTGGATTTGAATCAATTCTCTACTTTTCGACTACGTGACCTTGAGCAGGAAGCCTCCCTTTCCTCAAATGAAAAGTTGTTACCCTAAGCTACCTACATCCCACTCAGTTCCTCGGACCTTGATGATCTATATACCACCTGTTCTACTTAACTATTTTGTTCTTTTTTGCCATATCACATTGCTTGTAGAATTTAACCCCCCTGACTAAGGATCAAGCAAGGGCCCTTGGCAGTGACAACACGGAGTCCTAATCACTGAACCACCAGGGAATTTCCTAAATTGGTTTATTAAAAAATAAAGCAAACGTCTTTTAAAATGAAATGTTACTCCACCACTAAGGAAGTCAGTATCCCTTGCCAGCAATAGAAGATAACAGTTAAACACAAAACTATTACCATGTAAAATGTTTACTTGTGCATCACTTAAAATCTTGCCTCTAGTGAGGCATGTCACATTTTACAAGATACATAATAATAAGAGTGGTAGTACAGTACCAGATTTTGTATACAGGGGTTGCCTAGCAGCAGCTTACTACTTAAGAGTACTTGAGGGGCTTCTCCTGAATCTGGATTTGGCAAGCAGGGGCAGTGTTTTGTTTTTGTTTTTTAGGGGCAATGTTTTAAACTTCCAAATAAAATAGCAACATTTCCTAAAGATATTTTTATTGATACTTTCCATAAGACGAAGTGTCCATTTGTCTTTGTCAAAAACTGGAGGAAGAGGGACTGGTTGAGATTATGGACCCAAGAATGTCTAAAGCCCCCAAGCCCATCCTTGGCACCCCCACTGGAGGCAGGAAACAGGTTGGTGATGGGAAGTCTTAATTGAGTCACTCATAGTGCCATGTCTGGCTTTTATATCCATCTGCTTGTTATGATTCCCCCTAGTTGCACTAGTCTTATTTTTCAAATGGGGAAACTGAGGCTCAGAAAAGGGTGGTGATTTTTTTTTTGTCCCACCACATGCAGATCTTATTTCCCTGCCTAGGGATGGAACCTGTGCCTCCTTGTAGTGGGAGCACAGTGCCTTAACCACTGACCACCAGGGAAGTCCCCATATTCTTGCATTTATTGTACAAACGTTTAGTGAGCGTCTGGCAAGTGCTCAAGCACAGAAATGAACCAAAACAAAGTCCATGGTTTCATGGAGTTGCTATTTTAGCGGGAGGAGCCAGACAATAAGCAAATGGACATAGACAAGGGTAGGTGGTGATCAGGGTGATGGAGAGAAGTCCAGCAGAAGAAGGGAATAGAGTGACAAGGCTTGCTATTTTAAACTGGGTGGTCAGGGAAGGCCTCATTAAGTGGTGATATTTAAGCAGAGGCCAGAGTGAAGGACGGCAGTGAGTCATGCAAACATATGGAGGAAAGGAGAGTCAGACAAAGGGGTCAACAGGCACAATGGCCCTGGGAAGTGAGCATGCCTGCTGTCTGCAGCAAGTGATCTGTGTGCCAGAAACCAAGTATATGAGGAGAGAGGAGTAGAAGGACATGGGGTCAGAGAAGTGGAAAGGGCTAATTGTCAGGATCCTAAAGCTGTGGTAAGAGATGTGACGTTTCTGCTGAGAAGGCAGACACGGGAATCTCATGTCGGGGAATGACATTGTTGTCACAGGATCACCGACTCGGATTATAAAAGGATCACTGTTTTTTTGTTTAAATAATAATTACGATGGCACAGTTTCTATTTTCCCACGTGGATGGGCTGTGTGGACAGGGTAGGGTACTATCTGTTTCTATGGCTCACTTTTCTCGGCCATAAAATGCAAATGCAAAACCTGATGATCTCTAGTGTTTAAGCTCAATGGGGACAGAAATTCTGTCATCACCAGTACCTAGGATTGTGTCTGAAAGACCCTGATGCTGAGAAACATTGAAAGCGGGAGGAGAAGGGGACGACAGAGGATGAGATGGTTGAATGGCATCACCGACACGATGCACATGAGTTTGAGCAAGCTCCAGGAATTGGTGATGGACGGGGAAGCCTGCCGTGCTGCAATGGGGTCGCAAAGAGTCGGAGAGGACTGAGCGACTGAACTGAACCGAGAAGCGCTCATTAACTTTTGAAAGGTTTAGATCGCTGAAGTTCCACAAAACAACAGCAGGTGTCGCACCAGCCCTACAGCCGCCAGCGCTGAGTCTCCGCGGCTGGGCTAAATCAAACTCTTAACGGGAACGGACACACTCGAATTCAGATTTTTCAGGAAAGAAGCTTCTGAATCCCGAATTATGAATCTTTTTTGTTTAAAAAAATAAACGGACTTCTCTCTTGGATGAAAGGGGCTTCAGTCTCTGTAACAGCTAGACACGAGAGGGCCGCGTCCAGTACTACCGTTTCCCAGAATGCGCGGCGCTATGCAAATGAGACAGTTTCCAAAGAGACGTGATTGAATCCATAGGAGACAAACGCAGCATTTTGGGAGGATGTCTGTTGTAAAAAACTTGGGAGAGTTTATATATATTGAAATCAACAGTTTCACAGTCCTGTAAACTATATCACCATAACTGTAAAAAATTAGAAATTTCTGCCTTTTATATAGCTGTGCAGGGACGGTTTTCTCCTGCCCGGATGATCCTCAGTGGTCTGGGGTGCAGGCTTCAAACCTGTAGCTGTCTAGCGACAGAGTGGTTCAATTCCACCTTTCGGGCGGAAGCGGGTTTCTCTTTTTCTTCTTCCAAACTGGACATTAGAATGCGAGTTGGCCCAGAGGACCTCGGACCCGCGCCTGGAGATGTCGCTGCAGTCTTTATTTTTGGAACTCAAGTGTTTCCCTGTGAATACATTTACACACCCCACCCCTGCCCGCCCCGGGGAAAACCAAAGAACTCCAAAAGATGAAGAAAAACTCGTGTATACTCTCAGTTCTATGAAATTTACAGTTAGAAAGTGATCCTAGATTCCTCTCCTTCACTTGCTTACTCACTTATTCAGTCATTTACCCACTCATGTATTTAATCACGCATGCACTTATAAAACAGTCGAATATTTATTCCTTTGATCGTTTATTCATTCACATATTCAACAAGTACCTGCTGAGTGACTGCTCCATGCCCAGTCCTGCACTGAGTGGTCTTGGGGACAGCTGATGACTACAAAACCCTGACCCTGACCTCTTGGCCAGTGGAGGAGACAAACTTTAAACATTAATTAATTCCCCACTAAATTAACGACTATCACTACTGGGAAGGCAAGTGCGGAACCTATGAGGACATCTTATAAGGAGACCTGAGTTCAGGTAGAGTGTCAGGGTAACGTTTGAACACATACCTGAAGGATGGGAGTGAATTAGTCAGCAGAAGAGGAGAGTATTCCAGAGAGAGAAACAGGATGGCTGTAATAACAGGGATGAGGATGGTAATAATTGCATGTTTACTCTGTGCTCAGCGCTGGCATGTATAAGCTCACTGATATCCTTCAGCCCATTCTGCAGCTGAGAAAACTGAGGTTCAGAAAGATGAAGCCTTTTAACCAGGATCACTTTTGGGAGGCCTCCAGCCCCAGGGCTCTCACACCCCTGGACCATACTATTTACCACTGCCCCCTGCTGTCTTTCCTAAGCCAGCTACTCACCAAACCCTGCCTGTTTTGCCTCCTCGAAGTCTTTTGAATCCTTCCCCTCCTGTCCAGCCCACAGCCCTGGTGCTGCTCCTGGCACTCCCCACCCCCACCCCGTCCCCACACCTCAATGTTCTCATCCTAGCCTCCTCCCTGGTCCTCTGCCTCATCCTCGCCTCTTTCCCAATTACCCTCAGCCTGGCAGCTAGAGGAGTCTCCCTAAAGCACAAAACTGTCCTTGAATTTCTTATGGCCAAAACCTGCCAGAGCTCCCGAATACTCTGGAATTTTAGCTTGCAGAATCTGGTCCCTGCTCAACCTCTCTCTTCACACCTTTTGTTTTAGCCCCCGGGAACCTCTAGTTTCCTCAATGTACCAAGCCCTCCCCCGTCAACTCTTTGCACTTGACTCAGTTTTTTCTATTTCCTCCTATGCCCTCTGTTTATCCTCTAAGACTCAGTTTAGGGATCCTCTCTTCCCAGAAGTCTTTTCTGACTCCCAGATCAGGTTAGGTGCCCCCATGGGGTCCCCCAAGTCCCATGGACTTCCCTGCTGCTGCTGCTGCTAAATCGCTTCAGTCATGTCCGACTCTGTGCGACCCCATAGACGGCAGCCCACCAGGCTCCCCCATCCCTGGGATTCTCCAGGCAAGAACGCTGGAGTGGGTTGCCATTTCCTTCTCCAATGCATGAAAGTGAAAAGTGAAAGTGAAGCTGCTCAGTCATGCCGACTGTTAGCGACCCCATGGACTGCAGCCCACCAGGCTCCTCCATCTACGGGATTTTCCAGGCAAGAGTACTGGAGTGGGGTGCCATTGCCTTCTCTGATGGACTCCCCCAACTCTGCCCAATTTACATCATCCCTGATTGGGAACAGGTCTACGTCCCCCCACTTGACTGTGAACCCTGGGAGGGGAGCTTGAGGCTGTCTCAGTCTCTGCAGTGTCCCCAACCCTGGGCACATAATATTGTATGCGTCTGCTCAGTCATGTCCGACTTTGTTTGAACTAAGTAATAGTTTGAAATTAATAAGTTAGCACATTTTTGAGCTAATTAATAAATTAAGGGATTCCATTATGACAAAATCTGCTGCTTAAGTCATTTACTAAGACACCTAACCTCTGGACCAGTAACTTTAATTCTCCAAGTGCTTGCTGCTGTGCGAATGAGAGTGGGCTTGGATCTTGCAATGGGGATGGCTCAGAGAATCTGTGGACAAAGTGGCAATATCTTTGGTTTAGTCAGTCTTGGGTTGTCCCCAAAATGTTCCTCACTCAGAAGATGTGATCATGTGAAAAAGCAAAAGGAAACTCATCTTCACTGAAAAGTGATCCAAATTTTATGATTCATGTAGCCCTGAGGACTCCCAATGTACCTGAGTGGTCTTCATCAGTTCAAGTTTTTTTCTACCTCTCACTTTTGCTCAGGCCAACCCCAGAGCATTACATGGTCAAGTATAAATTCTTCCCTCACCTGGAAACCTACCTGAGCCTTTAGTATTTTGGTATCAGACACCTCATGGCTAATATTCTGCCTCATTACTTCTTCAAGGAGGAGGTACAGCCTGTGTGGTGGGAAGTCCTCCTGACTGTCTAGCCTCCCTCCATCCTGCTGTTGACTGATTCACTAGTAAGAGTTCCAGCATATATGTGTGTGTGTGTGGTCCTGTAGCAATCTAACCTCACTCCCTCATGCTGAAAGGAAGGCAGATGATGGGTGTCAGGAGCAAAGAGACCCTGAAGCTTGGTGGATACATTTTTAAGAGCTTTTTATTGGCGACAGTGCAGAACCACGAGGAGGAGGGTAGCGGGCCGAGTGTCAGCCAGCCCCAGCCCCCGGGGGGTCAGGTGCAAAATACAAAAAGAATCACAAATACAGCATGGGGGGGTGGTGGGGATTCAATACATTGTGGTCTGCAGGGGCAAGCCCTGCTCACAGCCTCACACTCGCACCCAGAATTCTCAAAGATACAGATTGCAAAAATCTATAATCCCTCAGGCTTATTCACAAAAATAAAATATCAGGTCCCCAACAAACCCAGAGTCAGAAGACGGCTGGAGAACCAGGGACAGTCACATGAAAAGAGTCAGGTAAAATCTGGCAGAGAACAGACAGAGGCAGGAGAGACTCAGGAAACAGATAGCCAGAGATGGCCAGAAAATGACCAGAAACAGCCAGAAAAGAGACAGCTAGAGACAGAGGCAGCCCGAGACAGGCAGCCTGGAAGTTTCCAGAAGCAGTGTTTCCAATTCAACAGCATGGCTTTGAGGGCCAACATGACCTAGGCCAAGGATGCAGAAGCGCTCACACACTCACACACGCGCACACACACACTCATATATAATATATTTATTTATACATAATAGATATAAGTGTTTTTCGGAAATCAAGAAAGGGATAAATAGCCACGGAAGTGGGTTGGGGGCGTCTGGGTTCAGGGCGGGAGCCGCAGGACGGGGCAGTGGAATGTTTTCCATGCAGCACAGAGGGCGGCATGACCCACCCAATATTAAAAAATATCAATTGGCCTCATGATACAATCCTCATGAGGGGAAACACAGGGAAAGGCAGGGTTAGGGAACCTAAACCAAGATTGGGGCTAGGGCTGGGCGAGGGGAAGCTGGGATCTCAGGGAACCCAGCCCCTTGGAGTTTGCCAGTCCAAAAATATTAGGGGTGGTGGGGGTCAAAGCCTCAGCCTTTAAATCTTCTCCGGGAAAATGTCGGGGACCCCTGGCGATCTCCCCTTGCTCTCTTTCTAGAAAGGTTGTGGGAGGCCAAGGCAAGGGAGAAGTTGGCGTCCTAGGCTGGGATAGGGTGACAGGCCTTAAAGAAAAAGGCCAGGGCTTGGTCTGGGGCGCAGAGAGGGGGGCGGTCCTGAGGAGAGAGGCCACATGGATGGATAACTGTCATCCCCTCTCGATTCTGTCACCCCCTCGAGTCTAACTCATTTTGAGGGGAGAAAGGAGGCAGATGGGGAGAGGGGAGACCACGGAAAGGCTTTGGGCAGTGGGGGGCACAATCCCTCCGGAGGGGTTCTGTCCCACCCGGCTCCCCCCACAATCCGGCCAACTCGTTTCACAGTATAAAACACTCCAGCAGGACAGGCATCACAGCGCCCCCTGCTGCCTGAATCAGAGAGGCCCAACAAGGAAGGCCCGGAGGGGAGGCTGTGGGAGGTGGGTGGCGGGCAGGGGGAGAATAATACTGTAATCAGAAAGGAGGGCTGGGGGCTGAATGTAGGGGGAGGCTTAGGAGGTGGGAAATTAAAAATCGGAGCCAGTTTTGCCGGGATGGAGCAGCTGGACGGTCAGGGAGGGAGGTTCACATTTCAGACTAGGTCTGGGTGAAAGGAAGATTATCAAAGGCAGGGGGGCATCAACTTCCCTTTAAAGGGGGGCTCAATTCGGAGGAGGACCGAAACAAGTGGAAATGTTGGATAAATAAGCTGAGGTCGTGGGGGGCGGCAGGGAGAACCAGCCTAGTCACCCCTGGAAGGGTGGGCGTAGGAGAAACACTTTGGGGGTTCGGTGGCATTTCCTTGTTGGGCCTCTCTGGAGATAACTCCAACCCACCCACACCCCACTGCCAACACCGCGCTCCCTCCAGCCCAAAG
>SJXQ01012448.1:185867-198995 GCA_006408695.1 Aepyceros melampus | reverse complement strand
GATTTCAGACCCCCCCAGCCTCCAACTCTTTGGTGCATACTGGTAAGGATCTCACCAGCTGCTTCATAAACCTGAGTTCCTGGCATTTCCCTCCCAGGTTGGAGCCTGGCTGAGCCAGGGCACAGAGGAAGAAGCACCTTAAAACTGTTGAATCCCACAGACCCAGAGACGGGGAGGGCTGGCTCCTGGTCACACATTAGGTATGAAGCCAAGTTGGAGGGGTTAGGTCTTTCCTCATTCCCAGGAGACTTTTGATTCCCTGTCCCCAAAGTGAGGAGGAGGGAGGGAGATGGGGAAGGCTGAAGGGACATGGACTCAATACAGGGAGGTTGAGAAAAAAGCCCAGCCTCAAACACCTCGTTCCCCCACGCCCCCTCTGTCTGCCACCAGTCTGGGAGTAGGGAGGGGACTAGGAGATGACACAGCAACCACCAGCAGGCAGTGACTCGGCTCCAGCATCAGACAGGGAGTGACCCCTCATTCCTGTTCTGTCCAAGCCCCTCATCTCCTCTCCCACGGAATAAAGGAGACACATAAATGCCTACCTTCACTGCTCAGAGACCTTCATACTCCAACCGAGGTGGCCCCTATGACCACACAACTGCTGGCATATCCTCAAAGGGGCATACTTGGGCATTCAGGTTTCACACGTACACGTAGACACACACACACCCCGCACATAGAAACACATCTTCACATGGGTACCAACACACGTGGCAAGCACATCCTTACTATAGATACTTGTGGTTGCTCTTTACACACAATGACAATTGTGTGTTAATTTTTCTGAGCGCTTGTATTAATTTATTTAATTCTCACAACACTCCTGTGAGGTAGGAACTATCATTTTACAGGCAAGGAAATGAGGCGCAGAGAGGTGAAGTCACTTGCCTTGAGTCACACAGCAAATTAGTGGCAGAGCTAGGATAAGAATGTAGCCCCTGCTTTTAATTATTATTAAATGAGTTGCTGCTGCTGCTGCTAAGTCGCGTCAGTCGTGTCCGACTCTGTGCGACCCCATAGACGGCAGCCCACCAGGCTCCCCCATCAATGAGTTACGTGTGTTAATATATTCACAGGCAGATGGTGACACTCATGCAGGCACTGGGCATTTACTGCCCTCCTCCCCCCGCCCACAGGCAGACCCAGAAACTAGGTGCCTTGGGCTTACATTCTGACCCCACCACTTAGTAGGTGGATGAACTTGAGCTGGTGGAGTCTGGAGCCTAGTTTCTGTCCTTGGAAAAGAGGAGAAATAGTGCCCAGCTTATGACGCTGGTGGGAGGATCATGTGAAGTGAATGTCTTGGAACATGCCTGGCACAATGGAGGGGCTTGTTTTGTTTTTAAAACAAAGCCACCCTAGGACTTGCCTGGCAGTCCAGTGGTTAAGACCCTGCACTTTCAAGGCAAGGTGTGTGGGTTCAGTCCCTGGTCAGGGAACTAAGATCCCACATGCTGTGATATAAAAAAAAATTAATTCATTTAAAAAATAAGTAATGATAAAAAATAAAGCCACCAGACACGCCAGATCACATTGCCGTCTTCATGAGTCCTGAGTACTTTTGCCTTTGTGGGCCTCTTTCTCCATAAAGACATCTTTAAAAGTATTTTTTCATGACTGCATTGGTATAAAGACAAATACTGAATATTAAAACATTTCACTTGACCTAGAAGTTCAGTTCTTCTTGGATTTTATTGGGTTGGCCAAAAAGTTTGTTTGGGTTTTTCCAGAAGATATTATGGAAAACCCCAAATGAACTTTTTGGCCAACCAAAGAAAAGAAATTAAACACTTATATGGGCCCCTAAAGTTATCACAGGTCCTAATACCATGCCCTCTGCACCTAAGGGAAAAATTGGCCCTGAAGACACACCACACACACACCGCGCACACACACCCTCACATTCACGCAGTCTCACTCGAGCATACACGCAGACATGCCCTCGCAGCATGGCGGGGGCAAGGCAAGTCTTCCTCCATGAGGCTCAATTCCAGCGAGCTTCCAGGAGGAGGAGGACTTGAATGTAGGGGAGAGGGCAGGACCCCTGCCTTGGCTCCCAAGGGCTTGGGCTCTGCAGGTGATGGGGAGCAGGGGGAGCCCTGAGCCTCCTGTTCCTGTTGTGGATGGGGAAGCAGCGACAGCTGCGTTTGCTCAGAGCATCCTGTAAACAGCCCAGGAGACCCAATTCTGCCAAAGGGAGCCCTCATTCTTTCATTCTTCCTTTGGCAAAACCCTTGCTACTGTGTTCCTCAGTATCCCCACCCATGGCCATGGGCTCTGAAAGTCCTTTCTGGCTCTGAAATTTAATAATAAAAATGACAAGGAGAGGCTTCCTGACGGCTCAGTGGTGAAGCATCTGCCTGCCAATGCAGGAGACGTGGGTTCGATCTCTGGTCTGGGAAGATCCCACTTGCTGTGGAGCAACTAAGGCCCTGTGCCACAACTGTTGAGCCTGTGCTCTAGAGCCGGGGAACCGCAGCTCTTGAGCCCACGCACCTAGAGATTGTGCTCTGCAACAAGAGAACCCACCGCAAATGAGAAGGCCAAGCCCCGCAACAAAGAATAGCCCCCACTCCCACAGCTAGAGAAAGCCTGCACAGAAGATCCAGCACAGCCCAAAATAAATAAATGAAATTATAAAAAAAAAAAAAGAGGAATATATGGGAAGTAAACAGTTAGCTCAGCTCACATGAATTATCTCAGTTAATCCTCACACTACATCAGCCCCATAAGTAGGTTCTGATATTATCCCCATTGTACAGAGAAGGAAACCGAGGCACAGGAGGTTAAACCTGAGAACAGGGTTTTTCATCTGTTTCTGTGAAATCAAGCCAGCTGGGGAATCTGGTTATGACGCATATCTGGTGTAGTCTTTTGTGTTTCCAGGCAGCCCCTGTGTGATTCCAGGCTCTGGCTCCAGAAGACAGGCCTGTGAGAATTTCTGAGGCGTGAGAGGGGAGGGTGCACATGTGTGGGTGTAGGTCCTACTGCAGCACCTGTGACCTCCAAGAGGGTAGAGCCAAGCTGGTTAGTAACTGCTGGCTCCTCTGGGCCCAGGGTTAGGTAGTGAGTGTCACTGGCTGGCTGGGCCCACTCTCCATTGAGCTATCCTGGAGGCCTCCTAGAGGCGGTGTCTGTGGAGTTTCAGGGAAGCAGAGCAGTCCAGACTTGGGACTCAGCTTGCCCTTAGTACCCCTGCATCCAAACTCCTCACTCACCACAGCCCACAGGTCTGGCATGACCTGGCTGGGGCCGACCACTCCAGTCTCGCCTCCCTCTCCTCTTCTTCGTGTGGTCTGTCTCCCTGGTCTTCAGATCTTTGCATGTGCTCTTCCCTCTGCCTGGAGCATGCCTCCTTTTCCTCCCTCTAGCTCATACTCTCTTCCTCCAGGTCTCAGCTCCTCTATCCCCTCCTCCAGGAAGCCCTCCCTGGGTTAGCATCCTTCCCTTGGAGAGCCCCTCTCCCCTCTATGCCTGTCTGGGTTCATCACTCTCTGGGGACAATCTGCTCTTCTTCATTGGGGTGTATTATTATTCAGACCTCAGTCGAGGTTGTCCAAGTCACAGCCACATCCCCAGCACAGTGCCAGGTACTCAGCAGGTGCTCAGTAAATATTTATTGATTAAATGATTCTTCCTCATCCACTCACTCACTCAGTTATCAACTCTGACAGACTGCCTTGGACAGAAGCATATCTGTTCCTTTGCCATTTCATGGATTGAAGGGGGAAGATGCTATAGACTAATTGACAGGCGGGACAGCTGTGCACAGGTGTTGGGACCTGGCTCTCAGTGTTGATAAACAGTCGCCTGTCTGTCCTCCTTGCCTTTTCCCAGCTGAGCTGGTGACCCTGGGTCCTCCCAGGGTCGAGGTGGACACATCGTCGGGGTGGGAAGGAGGAGGCTTGGTTTACAGAATCCAAACCGGGAGACAAAAAGACACACAGGCAGACAACACGAATGTGCATGCACACCTCTCACCTTTGTCTGCACAGACACACAAAAAACTAAACGAACACACAGTCACACACAGAGCTTAACACACGCTCTCATGCACACACATTGCAGAAATGCACAGACACCAGACAACAGATACTGACAGGCGTACGACTCTACACACACAAACTGGCAGAGCTAGGCACCCCACTGCCACAGAGAGGCCCCCAGGGCTGTGGACTGGCAGAATTTCTTAGCTACCCACATTTGTGTGGAGGTTCCCGCCTCCAAGTCACTCAAAAACAGGGAAGCTTCAGATTCTTGCTCAGAGTTGCATACGAACCTGCAGAACAAGGCACAGAGACACAGCATCACACACTCAGACCCCTGTACCCCCTTTCCCACGCATGCTCACAGCTACAGACGCAGTTTCTGAGGGCATGCAGACACTGCTGAGCAGAGGCTACTCTCAGATGCTGACTTGTCTCAGGCCCTGGTCCAGAGGCCCTGTGAACCCGCTTACTGTGGGAGCCAACCTCTCACCCATCCTCAGACCCACACAGTGTGATGGTGTAGCACTGGCTACAACCACTCCAGGCATTGGTGGGGGTGGGAGTGCTTAGCGAGGCCTGAGCAAGTCAGGACTTCCTGGTGGAGGTGGGTCTGGTCAACTACTGTCAAATCCTAAAAAGATTTAGATAAGGAGGGAGTCCGTGAAAGCACTCTCTCCCTACTATAGACATCCAAGACCAAAGAAGAGGAAGCAGGAGAGCCTGCAGGAAGCTAAAAGGAAGGACCGGACCAAGGTGGATAACAGTTTTGGAGACCTTTCCAGCTGCACTTTGAATGAAAATAATAGTGGTAGTAATAATATAGCTGGCAGTCACTTGAGAAGACTAACCATGTGCCAGTTGCTCCCTACAGATCTGCTATATTTTCTTGTTTAAGTCTTCTGGCACACTATAAGGAGGGCACTAGCAGTGTGACTCTGGGCAAGCAACTTCTCTGATCTCGTTTCCTCAACTGTAAAGTGGAGATAATAACAGCACCTCCCTCCTAGTGTTTTGAGGAATAAATGAGTTTGTATGTAAAAATGCCTAGAACAGTGCCTGGCAGAAAATAAGTTCCCTGTAAGTGTAAGCTGCAACAGCAATAATTATTATTATCCCCATTCAACGGATCAGAAAACTGAGGCCAGGAGCCCTTAGGGAACTTGCCCAACCTGCAGGTTTGTGTGAAGACTGGTTCTGACATTGGTAGTGAGGCTCTGGGGTAGTGGGTGGGGGAGGCAGGGCCTCCCCACTTTGAGGTGTGTGTGTGTGCTTGCGTGCGTGTGTGCGTGAGCACACGTAGGGTGATTCCATTGTTCTCTGCGCAAACACCCAGACCCCATCCCACCCCCAGTAGGTCATCTAACTGCTAGCCACAACCCACAGCCTCCCAGTCATACCCGCTGCGGGTTTCCTCTTTACGGCCCAGGGGCCTCCCCACTGGCTGACCCCCTCCCCCGCCTCCCCTTCCTGCACCTTGAGGATGCCTGTGGCTGGACCAGGTGGTCTCAGGCTGGAGCTGCCCCGTCCCTGACTCAGGCCTGTGCCCCCTCACTGACCCGAATGCGGCCTGCCTGGCCCCCACAGCCAGACAGCCACGCGGGGGTGTCATGGGGGGGGGTGTCACAGCGGGCCACGTGCCCGCACCCGGGGTGGCTGAATTCCGCCTGTGATTCAGTCAGCTTGTCTGGGTCGCCGGGGGTGCCCTGGTCTGTGATGTCAGCGGCCAGGTATGCGTCCGGGGTTTCTCTGAGTGTGACTCAGGCCCAGAGCTACCCTCTCCCTCCTGCAGACACTCCGGGCAGCTTTCCAGGGCTGGCGGCCGGCAGGCAGCCTGACGCTCCCTTCCCGGCCCCCTCCACGCCCTCCACACCCCTGAGCTGTGGGAACAGCAGACTAGGGGACTGGCAGGAGGCAGATTCCAGAGGCTCAGACCCCAGGCCAGCCCCAGCAGCCCACCGGAACCTCCCCACCTCCCTTGGAGACAGGACTCACAGATTGTTATGGGATGGAATTCATTCATTAACTTATTCATTCAACCAGCCATTCAAACACATGTTCTCAGCACCTCTCCTGGGTCAGGCTCTCCACACACTTGGGATAGAGCTGAGAATAAGACAGAAATTCCTCACAGTCCCCCATCAGAGCCTGCAAGTTGTATAATATTATTATTGCTATTGTTATCCCCCCTCCCCAGATCCCACCAGGCTGCAAGACTCAGGCTAGTTTCTGTTCCTCCAGGCAGCTGTCCAAACAGCTCCAGTTACTTTTAATCCTTGGCTCCCAAACAGCCCCTAGGAGGAAGTCCTTTCAGGACTCTGACCTTCAGCCAGCCTGCCGCAGCAGGTGCCTCTCCTTCCCTCTTGGATTTTCCTCGTTCCCCATCCCAATGAATGATTTAAGCCTCTGTTCTCTCTACCCCCAAACTCTTACCCTCCACTGCCTTTCCCAGAACCTGAGCTTCAGTGATGATCATGATTGGCCTAGCAGACACCGAGGGCTCCCTAGGTCCTTATACCAGGGTCAAGACTTAGAGACACACCTTCATCTGGTCACAGCCACCCGTGGAGGAGGCCTGTTGTCACGCTCATTTCATAGGAAGGGAACTGATGCTAAACCACACAGCTAACGCCTGAGCCTGTAACTCATGTTCTGGACACATGCTTACAGGGCATACACAGAGAGGAAGTAACAATACTGCTGACAGTCAAGTGTGGTATTTTCGTAAAAGTTTATTCTGTGCTGAGCACGTTCTAAACGTTCTCTGTAGGAACTCATTTACTCCCTACAACAGTCCCACGAGTGTGGGCAATTATTATTCCCATTTTACAGATGAGAAAACTGAGGTCCATAGAGGTCTTAATGCTAATATAGTTCAAGTCCACAAATACTGACTGAAATCCAGCTATGTTTCCCAGTGTGGTGGTGCTGAAAATTAGAGCTATACAACTAGACATGGCTTACCAAGAGCTGCAAAGCTGGAAGGCACACATAGGAAACACAAAACATTCACACAGTTACACAGACGTGCACTCAACGTGGACACATGAGTCACAGACTTATTTACGCAGCAGTAATTACTGAGTACCTACTGTGTGCAGAGAAGTGCTGGGAATCCAGTGGTGACCACGACAGCCCTAGGCCCGGTCTGCATGGAGTATGTCTCCCCATAGGGGAGACAGTAAACAAAGGAATATATAACTAAAGACTGATAAATTCTATGGAAAGAACTGAGAGATAACTGGCTGACAAACGCAGCCACCTGCACAGTTGCACACAGATGACTGGACCCAAAGATCCAGAACTATACACATACACACACACAGAAAGGCGAGCTAAAAGCAAAGCTGTACACATCCAAATGTACGTATCTGTAAGTATTGTGTGTATCTGCTGCTGCTGCTAAGTCGCTTCAGTCGTGTCCAACTCTGTGCGACCCCAGAGATGGCAGCCCACCAGGCTCTGTCATCCCTGGGATTCTCCAGGCAAGAACACTGGAGTGGGTTGCCATTTCCTTCTCCAATATACGTATGTAGGTACTGACATAGTCATATTTCACAAATGATTACACAAAAAGACTCAAGTACACACACCCAAACACATACTCAGCAGGGTTCAGATACCCATACATCCAATTGGTGGTGGTGATGGTGTAGTCGCTAAGTCATGTCCAACTCTTGCAACCCCATGAACTGGGGTTAGCCCACAAACCTCCTCTGTCTATGGGATTTCCCAGGCAAGAATACTGAAGTGGATTGCCATATCCCTCTCCAATACATCCAGTTACACAAGTGCAAACTGAGGAAACCACTCGCTGAGTCCGTCAGTTGCTCTCACACACATGAAGGAAGCCCTCATCAGCATGCTCTCACATGGGAAACCCCAGATAGACACTGTCACGGACAGAATCACTCACCTACAGTCACAACCATTCACAGTCAAACACCCAGTTTTTTCTCTGCTTGGAGATTTGCCCCAGCCCTGGTCACATGAAGCTGCTGGTTCGGGGGTGTCGGGTGTGTGTGTTAGGATGAGTTATTAAAACCTCCCAGCTGTGGACAGCTTCCCGGACACAGGATGGAAGGACTTTGGGCTGCCTGTCTGATGAAAGAGCTTCGAGGAAGACAGGCAAGAAACCCCGAGGGGAGCAGGGAAAGGAGCGGGAGGGAGCTCTCGCGCTGTGGCTCCGGTATGTGTGTGTGCCCTGCCTGTCTCCACTGGTTGGGACCCCAAACTCAACAGCGCACCCAGGAACCTGGGAGTCTGAGGCAAAAGCAGAAGGCCAGAGAAGTGTGCTTGGATCTATTTTAGTTGTTATTATTTGGGGGAATGTGAGACAGCCACCGCGCGGGAGATGCTGGACAGACAGACATGCCGGGGAGGAGGGGGCGCAGACGGACAGATACCCAGCGGAGGCGGTCCTAGGTCAGACAGGAGGAGCGGGTGACAAGCAGACGGCGGCTGTCTAAAGGGAAACCGGCAATTTGGGGGCCTGGTTCTCCCCCGCTCCATCACCGCAGCTCCCCCCCCACACCAGGCTCCCTCCCGGACGGCTCGTCTGTCCGCCCGGGCCGGTCCTGGTTGCACCCTGTGCGGCCGCGCGGCCAGGCCCGGGACAAACAGCCTTCACGTTGCTAAGCGACGGCGTTCCACAGCCCGTCGCGTCACCGCGTCTGCGCGGGCGGGGGGGCGGTGAGCGCGGAGACGGCGGCTGAGTCGTTTGTTGACGTTGCCTGGCGACCGCCGAGGCGCTACCAGGCAACCCCGGCCGACTGTTCATTCTCTTAAAGAGGCAGGAACATTTTACTAGATCCAGCTGGACCGCGCGGCGGGACTGAGGCTTTGCAGGGAGAGGGGAGGGTCGCTGCCCAGGCGTTGGGAAGATTTAGGGAATCGGAGGCTGCCTTACACCCTTCTGGAGTAGACAAAAGGGTATAAGCTGGGGACCGTTGATATTTGAACTAAAGTTTTTAAGATGTTAGTGCAAAATGTTAGATCGATTGCACACGTGCATAGGCGCACTTGTAGGCACGCACTTCCACGGGAGAGTGGTGGCAAAGATAAACCAATAGAGAGACCTGGGTTCAAATACCTTCTCTGTGACCTTGACCTGTAACTTCTTTTTTCTGAGCATCTTTGCTTCCTGAAATGGGAGTGATAGCATCATCCGCCTCCAGAACTCTGTATGAAATCCTGTTAAGTACTTAGTACATAGTAAGTGCTCTGTACATAACAGGTGAAATTATATTCTTTAATAACTGAGTTCTTTCCCTACCTCACTGGGATTTGGGATGAGATGGTATTTGTACTTACTGCAGCACAGAGCGCTAAATACACAGGGGCTGTCATATTATTGCTGATGTTTTAACTATCATTTCCTCTACTCTGTGAAATAACGCATCGCAGGGCATTGTCAGTCATCGCCTTTCTTTGTGTCTTGGGGTGCAAAGGCAAGGAAATCAGGGAGATGTGATTGGAATTTTTGTTCTACTGGCCCCTGGCTGTGTGACCTCAGACAAATGCCTTGCCTTCTCTGACCCTCTGCTTTCTCCTCAGTGAAACCTGTGATCTCTCACTTCTCACATAGTCACTTCCAGGTAACGGTCCTGGGTGAGGGGTCCGCTCTCATTGGGTGTGTCAGGTCACTGCCCCATGTCTGCAGCATGACTCATGGGGCTACATTATGTAAAGCTCTTAGATTCTGCACAGAGGGCAGGTTATATAAATGTGTTTAATGTGCATCCTACATGTCAAGCCTAGGGAGGGGACCTGGCTTGCTAACCCTGCAATTGCCAAACTGTGGCACTGGCTGCTTCTAGGAAGTCAAGCCTATCATGTATATTGCCTCATTCAAAATATGCCTCTACTGGGGTCTCTCTATCCCCCTAAATGCTGTGTCTCAGTCTCTGTCTCTTAATATGTCTTCAATTTCCCTCTTCATCTTTCTGCTGTCTCTCTGTCTCTGTTTTGCCATCTCTGTGCTTTTCTGTCACTCTCTATCTCTGTTCCCCTGAGTCCCTTTCTGGGTTTCTGCCTCCCTCCCACTCCCCTTTCTCTGGGTTTTTATCCATTTTGGGTCTCCCTCTGTGTCTCTGTGATTCTCTTTAATTCGTTTAACTCCCAGATTTGTTCCCGGAGTCCACTGATTCTGAACAGCACCAGTCCCCTCACAACTGAGTGTTATGGGTGTCGGGGTGGCTCCTCTGCTCCTTTGGGGCTCTGCTCTTCCCTTTGTGCAGAATCAGACGGAGTACCAAATGGCACTAAAGGTAAAGAACCTGCCTGCCAGTGCAGGAGATATAAACGATGTGGCTCGATCACTGGGTCAGGACGATCCCCTGGAGGAGCGCATTGGCAGCCCACTCCAGTACTCTCGCCTGGAGAATCCCATGGACAGCGGAGCCTGGCGGGCTACACTCCGTGGGGTTGCAAGGAGTCAGACACGACTGAAGCAACTTAGTGTGCACACAAGGCAGTGCAGATTGACAGGGAGCCCCATCTCCTGGGCCACTTGATAAAGGTGGATTGCCTCAGTCCCACACCCAAAAGCTGTGGGTCAGAATCTCAGAGAAGGAAGTGGCAGAGATTATGACATGTAAGAGTCTGCCTGAGAGATTCTGAACAACTGATCTAAGGCCTCTACCTGTGTCCTGATCCAGGGTGTTGTTTTTTTAATGGTTTTTTAAATTGAAGTATAGTTAATTTACAATGTTGTGTTAGTTTTAGGTGAACAGTGAACTGATTCAATTATATGTGTGTGTGTGTATATATACATATACATATATATACATATTTATATATTCTTTTCCACATTCTTTTCCTTTGTAGATTATTACAAAATATTGGGTATAGTTCTCAGTGCTGTACATAGGTCCCTGTTGGCTGATGCCAAGTTCTGATGCCACATAGTAGGTGAGGTTCCGTGGAGACATGGCCAGGGACAAGAGTGATCTCCCCTGCAGGTAGAGGGTCCTGAGTGTGGACAGAACAGGGGGTCAGGGTGTGGAGAGAGACAGATAGCATGACTCAGACAGAGACAAAAAGATAGAGGCAGAGAGATACGGAAACAGAGAGATAAAGCCAGAAATTGCATTTCTGCACACTGCCTGAAAATGCACCTTCATGGTGGAGGGCCACGTACCTACCTGCGTGCGTGTGTGTGACTGTATTCAACAGGTCGCTGCAGGCAGCACTGGGGTGTGCCGGGTCCAGTGCTGGGACTGAGTGTGGGAAGCGGATGCTGGGCTGGGAGGTTCTGGGTGGACCCTCTCTACATGTACCTGCCTGCCTTTAAGCCAGTGTCCCGGGCCAGCATGGGTGACTAGCTGACAACTGGAACACCAGTCAGGCAACTTCTGTCAGGCCACCACTTTCTACGCCCACTGGGTGCGGCTAATGAGGATATAGCTCCAGGGGTCCTGGGGCCCACGTGGATAAGTTTGGGTATAGCTCCAGACTCCGAGGGTGTTGTGGACTTGGGAAGAGCCAACCTAATAGACGGGTACCATCTTTGGAGCCAAACTGAGCTGACTCCTTAGGCAAGCTAAGTGACCTCTGGGAGCCTTGATTTCTGCATCTGTAAAATGGGGAAGATAAGGACTTGTGTAAGGATTTTGTGAGCTCTCTTTCACAAAATGGTAACTGCTGCCATCTATTGAGGCCTTGCCATGAATGTGCCTGTCAGCAAATTCTGCAGCTCTGCCTTCAAACATCTCCAGAATCTGATTCCTGTTGCCCCTTGTCCAAGTTGCCGTCACCTCTTGCCTGGACTATTGCCTGGGTCGCCTCCCTGGTCTGCCTGCCTCCACTCTGGCTTCCCAAAGCCCATTCCCCATATACAGCTGGAGGGATGCTGTTTAAATCAAAGTCAGTTCACATCCCTCGTTTGCTCAAAACCCTCCCCTGGCGTCTAACTCACCCAGAGTGAAAGTCAAAGTCCTCCCCGTGGCCCATAGGCTCCTTGTCTCTGCCACTCTCCCTCCCCTCCCTTTCTCTGCTCCAGCCACACCAGCCTCCTCCTGTTCCTCCAACACACCAAGCATGCTTCCCCCTTAAGGCCGTTGCATCTGCTGCTCTCTCTGACCCGGTTGCTCTTGACCCAGATATCTCCACGGCTCTTTCTCACCAACTTTCAGTCTTTGCTCAAAGAATCACCATCTCATGTCGGCCTTCTCTGACCACCCTGTTTGAACTGGCAACTTCAACCCTCCCTGCCTCTCTACCTCCCCAGCACTGCTACTTTCCAGTGTGCTAAATGTGCTATGTAAGGTCCATCGTCTCCTTCCCCACTCCCAAAGTGTGAGCTTTGGGGAGGAAAGGGACCTTCATCTTGTCCACTGTTGAATTGCCAGCGCTTACCACAGTACCTGACACATAATGTGTGCTTGAGAAATACGCTGAACGAATGAATGACGTGCCAGGAGTGTGCCGTGAGTTCTAGGTCGGTGAATTCACCGAATCCTTATGTTGAATCCCTATTGTCACAACAGCCCTCTATGCTAAGCGCTACTCATTTCACAAATACGGAAACTGAGAGTCAGAGAGGGAAGTCCCTAAGACAGAAGCTCAAAGGCCCGGACGATCCGAGGTGGATTATCCTGCCTTCAGGGGAGTCCCTGCTGACCGGTGCGTTGTCTGTGTTCATCATCCCCACGTTTATTTCAGGGCCCATTCCTTCTTTCCTTGGTTGCACGACCTCTATTACTGAGTCCCAGACAGCTCCCTTCAGACTCTACGAATTTCTCGGGGTTTCTGACTCCGGAGCCCAGAATGTCTACTTCCGCGTTGCCGTCTCCCCGGGTCCCTGCGCCCGGCGGACCTCCGGAGGCGAAGGCCCCAGCCTGGTGCGCCCACCCCGCCTCCGCGCCCAGTCTCGGCCCCGGCGCGGCCGGGCTCGCAGCGGGCAGCCCTGGGGCGGGCGGGGCCTGTTGCCCGGAGACCAATGTTTTGCCGCGGCAAACTGGGTCTCTGGGCCACCGCGGGGGGGCAGCCTGGGAACCCGAGCCGGGCGTGGGAGCGGGCTGGGGAGGGGCACCGGTGGCCGGGGGTCTGGGGCCGAGAGAGCCCGGCGGATGTCTGGAGTCGGGAGGGAATCGGAGACCCGATTTGAGTGAAATGAAGTAGGGATATTAGATGTGTA
>SJXQ01012448.1:158784-185072 GCA_006408695.1 Aepyceros melampus | reverse complement strand
GAAGACACAGAGGAGATTGGGAGGGCGGGGTGGGGGGCGGATAGGAAGTTGGGGATAGTTTGAGGGACCCAGGACAGGCTCCCCCACCCCCAACCTCGACGTGGGTGAGTGAAGGAGGGCGTGGGAAACTGGACGTTTAGGATATTCCGAAATGACAGAGGACTGGTATGATGGCAGGGAATTTGGGTAGAGAGCTGATATTTGCAGGTCGAGACAAATTTGCAGGCCGGGACAGAGCTGAAATTTAGCGGGGACCAAGAAGTGAGGGTAGAGAGCTTGGGGGAGATACAGACCCCTGAGGAGAAGGAGGAGGCTTAAACGGGACGGAAACAAGGGTGAATCAGAGGAGAGGGTGCCCTTGCCACTTCCAGGTTCCTGGCGGGAGGGCCTCTCCCCGCCCATTGTCCCCGGCCTGGCAGGACGTCCGGAGACATCCCTGGGGACGCGACGTCGGGGTTATGTAATACCGCCAGGCCCCGGGGAGGGGCGGAAGTTAGGACTCCCGGGTTCCTTTCCACGCCCCATCCCAAGGGAGGGACAGGGATCGGGATCCCCAAGCGGCTTGTGACATCACATGTGGGCGGAGTCCATCAGAGGCAAGAACTCGTTTTCTTGCTCACCCTCCTCACCACCCCCACCCTCATTCGGGAAGCGGGAGCTGAGATGAGACCCTGGGTGGGGAAGGGTATTCCTAGCAATGCCTCTGGCTGAGGCAAGAGATCCAAGGAGTGCTGATCCCTTTTATTCGATTCATTCAACAAACATGAGCCCCTACTCTTGTGCCAGTCATGTCCCGGGTGATGAGGAACAAGCCACAAATAAAACACAAGTTCCTGATCCCAGTGGCCCCTGATTCTGTGCCCAGACCTACTCCATCCCAAAGGTGGCTGAAACTAGACCTTCTTCACTAAACAGAGCCCCAAACCACGGATCCTCCCACCCAACCTTCCCTGGTGTAGGGGGCAGGACACACTGGCTCAGCTCCTGAGTCCCCTGGTCTCTGAATGACTGCATCCTTGTTGCCCTCACCGCCGTGGCCTGTCACTTCCTCCCATCCTCATGCCCCCCACAGGGCATGACTAGAGATGCTGGTCGTTGGCGAATCACTCCGACGTCATTACAGCCGGCTGTGCTATCACCATGTCCCTGAGTTGTCATCAAGAAGCCTCAGTCTGTCCCTATCATCACCTCTGGGGCGTGAGGAGGGGGCACTGCCCTGCTGCCAGGGATGCCTCAGCCCCCCAAAGGCAGTGACTTGCTTCCATCCAAATCCCTCATCAGAAGGTTCTGGAAGGCACCTTCCTAGCTTTCCTCACTCCTCCTCCAGACAGCCTCCTTGAACTCCCAGTCACTCCCCTCCAGGTCCTTGGGCTGTGGACCCTGGCCCTTTGGACTTGTTCCTCTGATCTCATGTGCTCCCATACCTTCAAGTTTGAAGACCTTCACAGCCAGGCCCTTGAAAGGACACATTCCTACATCTCTCCAAATCCTCAATTTTCACTTCTCTTAAATGGGTATAGCAGTGGTGCCTGGCTTACACACTGAGTGATGAGTGATTTGGACAAGGTCACTTCTATGATGGGCTTAGCACAGGCCAAGGCACAGGGGATGTAGGTAATAGTGAGAAGTGGGGATCAGAGGGAGGAGGGAAATTTACTTTTTCAAAGTATACTTTTTTGTATTTGCCAATGTGCTTGTGTACAAAGTCGCTTCACTTCAGTTGTGTCTGACTCTTTGTGACCCCGTGGACAGTGGCCCACCAAACTCCTCTCACCCATGGAATTCTCCAGGCAAGAATACTGGGGTGGGTTGCCATTCCCTCCTCCGGGGGATCTTCCCAAACCAGGGATGGAACCCACTTCGCTTATGTCTCCTGCATTGGCAGGTGGGTTCTTCACCACTAGCGCCACCTGGGAAGCCCATTTGCCAGTATGCTGCTGCTGCTGCTACGTCGCTTTAGTCGTGTCCGACTCTGTGGGACCCCAGAGATGGCAGCCCACCAGGCTCCCCCGTCCTTGGGATTCTCTAGGCAAGAACACTGGAGTGGGTTGCCATGCCCTTCTCCAATGCATAAAAGTGAAAAGTGAAAGTGAAGTTGCTCAGTCGTGTCTGACTCTTCTCGACCCCATGGACTGCAGCCCACCAGGCTCCTCCATCCATGGATTTTCCAGGCAAGAGTACTGGAGTGGGGTGCCATTTGCCAGTATATGTTCACTCAATTTTTTAAAATAGCTTTTTAAAAAAAAGTCTAAAAATGACCCTCTTTGGACTAACTTTGAAACTTACCTGGGCCTCTTCTACCCACACCTGCCCTTCCTCCTCTTGGGCCTCATGTCAGGGATGACCCCACCATCCCAGTCTCACCTGAGCAGAGACGTGGGCCTCATCTTGGGCGCCTCTCTGCCATCACAGTCTCTCAGCCGCCAAGTCTGGCCCTTCTTGCCTTCTCACTGTCTTTCAATCTGCTCTTTCCCCTCCTCTCACTCCTCCCTAGGTCCCGGCCCCTCCTCTCCCCCTCCTTTCCTCAGTCTACCTCCAGGAAGCAGTCAGAAAGGTCTTCAAACCTGCCTGGGTCCTTCCCCTCCTCAGAACCTGCCATGGCTTTCCCAGTGCCCCTGGGGAAATAGTCCAGGCTCCTCACCATGGCCCACGGTGCCCAGGGTTGTCTAGTCTTTGCGCACTTTTCTAGCCTAATTCTTCGATCCAGCTCACGACTCTTCTTGCCTTAAAGGATCCTCCAGCCCAGTCCCTTTGCCTGCTGGTTGACGTCCCATCCAAACAACATAACCATCAAGGCACCTGCCTATAGCTCAGTGTCTATTACGGACAGGGACAGCACTTGAGGGTGCCTTCCATCCGCAGCCTCAGGATTCTGCCTGAATTTTCATCGAAACATCATTGTACAGGGCAGTTTCTGTTCTGTGATATTTCAAAGACTAGAAAGATGCAGGCATTGAACCTCAGGTGAGCGTGGTATAAAATCTTTGAGGCGGATTCTGAGGGTAGGCACTGAAAGAGTCGCAGGATATCAGAATAGGAAGGTGCCCTTAAAGGATCCAAGTGCAAAGGGGAGACCCAGGCCCAGAGGGAGCAGGGTTCTCGGCTCTTCCCACTGCATGGGGCTATCCTGTCCCACACTTGCAAGGAAGGGAAGAACCATAGTTGAATTTGGTTTGATGAGCCAAACAGTGGGGCGCCGGGCAGAGCCCTGACTGGTGACACAGAGACCCCAACTTTGGTGACAGCAGACCTGTCTCTGTCCCCAGTCTGAGCCCCCACCCTGGCCCAGGCTTGAATCCCTGACCCTTGGCACAGTATGAATCCTGAACCTGGCTAAGACCCAGAACTAAGCCCATCGGATCCACTACAGACATTAGCCAAGAAGTCAGAGCCTCACTCCAGCCCTCTGCCTGGCTGGTCCAGCATGACTTCCTGTGACCTCTGCATCATACCCCTACAGAAGCGGAGCTGAGGGCTAGGGGTAGGGGAGACGGGGCGTGAGGTGGGCTTCAGAAAGGCGAGAGAGAATAGGGACAGGGCTTCGGGAAGGGTGGGCTTCGGGATGGAGACGAATGTCAGCCGGGGACTTGGGGAAGGGCGGCAGGGTTAAGAATAAGGCTAGGATTCGGAAGGGGAAGCTGGATAACGGTCAGGGGTGAACAGAGGGGAAACTGAGGCGTGGGGGGACTGGGAGACAGCGAATTCCGGGAATGGAGGGGCTGGGGCACTGATTCGAGGCTGGCGACAGTTCGGGAGATGCGGGTTGGGGTCGCGGTTGGGGGCAGCGCGGGGACGGCGGGGGCCGGTCGTCCGGCCGCGGCTACGCGGAGAGGCCCAGCTGAGCCCGGCCCCACTCCCCTCGCCCCCCCGCTGCCTCCCCCTTCCGCTCCCCGGAAGCGCTGAGTCGTCCTGCCTTATCTGGGGGCCGCTATTTCGGGCTCCGCTCGGAGCGCGGGGACTATTTTTAGCGGCGCTCGGGTAAAAATGGACGCGGCGCCGCGCGAGCTCCCGAGGCCGCGCACGCTCCCTCGCGAGAACTGGGGGCCGCGCGCCTGAGTCACCGCCCGCCCCCCTGCGAGGAGCGCGGACACCCGCCCATCCGCACAAACTCTTGGATTCCTGAGCGCTTGGAAGCCAGCGCGGCTCAGAATATTCTAGGACCGTCAGGAAGCCTCCATCCGGGCTCGAGCGGTTGAGGGCCGACTTTTGGGCAGAGGCGCCGCGCCCCCTGGTGGCCCCTGCGGGGATCGCAGGCAGGGGCCGGGCCAGGAGTTCACACACCCCCACAAACCACCCATGGCCGGCCACACACCGATTTTATAAATGAGGAAACTTGAGGCCGGGACAGGAACTGGGTTAGGGGCCTCGCATCATGAATTGCAAGGTACTGCTCGTTCAGTTTCACCTCCAGCACTTCCCTTCATGAAGAACTCACTACCTATCAGAAAAGTAGGCACTCTATGTTTTTATAAACAGCATCTAGCTAGTCACTGGACAAGTATTTACAAGGGCTTAATGTGTACCAGGGAACGTGCTAGCTGATGAGGACACAGCAGTGAACAAGACAGACCTCAAATATCCTTGGTGTTGTGGGGCTGACATTCTAATGAGGGAGACTGAATAAATAAGATGATTTGGGACATCCATGGTGGTCCAGTGGTTAAGACTGCCCTTCCACTTCAGACGCATGGGTTCGATTGCTGGTTGGGGAACTTACGATTTCGCAGGACATATGGTATGCCCCTCCCCCACCCAAAGACCATAAGATGACTTCAGATTGTGGCAAGCACTGTTAAGAAAATAAAATGGGAGGATCTTTTATAATTAGAGGAATGCTTTGGTTAAAGTGGGCTTCCCAGATGGCTCAGTGATAAAAGAATCCTCCTGCTGATGCAAGAGGCGCAGGAGACTTGGGTTCCATCCTTGGTTCACCTGGAGTAGGCTATGGCAACCCGCTTCCAGTATTCTTGCCTGGAAAATTCCTTGGACAGAGGAGTCTGGCTGGCTACCGTCTGTGGGGTTCACAGAGTTGGACGGGACTGGGCACCCACACACAGAGTAATCCAGGGAAAGCCTTTTTCTAAGGAGGTGACACTCTAAAATGATCTGGTTTCATTCAGTCCCCTTACCCCATTTCATAGACTTGGAAACAGAAACCTGGAGAAGAATCACTTGGGGACTGAGCTTGTACAGTGTAGATTGCATGAGTTTTCACTGCGAGGTTGCTCAGCTTCAGTTTGTTTTCCTCCTGAGCCTGGGTGCTCATTACCTCCCAGGACATAGATGCCATTCATCATCAATAATAGTAATACTGATGACTGGTTTTTAAATAATAGCTACCTCTTATCTAGCACTTACTTTTTACTGAGCAGTCTACTAAATGTCTCACCTGCATTAATTTATGTAATCCTCACCCTAACCTGCAGAGGTGAGGTCATAATCCCACACCCCATTAACAGATGAGAAAATCTGTTTTCCCATCTCCCTTTGCTTCCAGCCACGTGAGTATCTATGGTTTTGCCAAATTCTACTTGTTTTTTGGGAAACCACCCCTTTTTCAAGTTCAGTTCACCTGATTGTCTTGGGGCCCACCCCATCCCAGTTCCAGAGGATACCTGACCTAGGTCCAGCCAATCAGAGTATTCCAATTGAGCTGGCCTTTGAGGACAATGATTGGGTCAGAGGTGACCATATGGCCCATTTAAGACAATGAATGATGAACCCTTGAGCAGGAGCCCTTTCTCCCCTCTGGGGTGGCTAAGAGGATGAGATATGAGCCTCAAGCTGTTAGGGCTGTCTTTGCTACTTCAAGGAATGTCTTCCTGAGGAGAAAATCAGAGAAATAAAAAACCTAGATATGAGACAGTGACTTCATATCATCGTTTAAGCTCCTGGATCAAGCTGTGACTGAAGCTGGTTTTACCCCTTGACCTTGTGAAAGTGTGAGCCAATGCTTCCCTGAACCAGTCTACATTTGAAACTGAGAGACTCCCAATTAATTCACTGTCACTTTCTAACCACCCCCACAACCAGGAACTTTCCACCACCTCTATAACTGTACTTCCTGAAGTACCCACTCATTACACACACACACCCCCCCATGGAGGCATGGACTGCTTGTATACACCTGAGCCCCCACCCTTCATCCGGCAGGCACTCCTGTGGTGGCTCTGGGTCTGCTCATCTTCCTGTCCCCAGGTATAAATCAGAATGAGAACCCGACTATGAGGTTACTGTCCCGGGCAGGACCACTTTACACTGTCATCACTGGCCGATGGTGGGTTTACCCTACTGCACCCTCCACTTTCTCCCACTGTCGGGATTTCAGCCTTGTCTGAGCTCTGCCTGCCTCCCAGCCTTTGCTTCGCCATCTCTCCTGCACTCCAGACCCATGTATCTAGAAGCTTCTTGGATGCCTCCCCCTGGTTGTCCCACAGAATTTGACCCTGACCTCAGTATCTTCTTCCTATGCCTCTGGTTCCTTCTCCCAGGCCCCCAGCTTCCGCTTAGTCCCACATAGACCCTGTCTCTTGGACCAGAGTCATGTTGTGCCTTCCTCCCCTTACCTCCCATAGCCCATCACTCATCTCCTTTCTTTTTTTTTTTTTTTTGCCACCCTGTACAGCTTGTAGGACCTTAGTTCCCCAGTCAAGGATCGAACCTGTGCCCCTTGCAATGGAAGCTGAGAATTCCTAACCACTGAACCGCCAGGGAATTCCTCTATTCTTTTTTTTTTTTTAAACTGCGCTGGGTCTTCATTGCTGTGCTTGGGCTTTCTGAAGTTGCAGCAACGTCTTTAGTTTCCGTGCAGGGCTTCGCATTGTGGTGGCTCCTCTTGTTGCAGAGCAGGGCTCTAGGGCGCACCGGCTTCAGTAGTTGTAGCGCGGGGCGTGGTAGTTGCGGTGCACAAGCCTCGGTGTCCTGTGCCACGTGGAATGTTTCCAGACCAGGGGTAACTGTGTCCCCTGCATCAGCAGGCAAACTCCTAACCACTGGACCACCAGAGAACTCCTCCCTCCATTCTATCTTTTAAAGATTTTATATGCTCTCCCTCCTCCTCTTCCTTCCTCTGACCCAGCTGCCTACTTGGCCCCCTTTCCCCACTTCTTCCTTCACATCTACACTCATCCCTGGTTTCCTGCCGTGGATCTGCCCCCTCCCACCTGCAAGGATTTTGCTAAACCACAAACTCGCTCCTTGCAGATCTCTCCCCTGCTCAGAGCCTGCTGTGGGTCCCCAGTGCTCTGGTCCTCTGATCTACAAGGCCTTCCGTGGCCTGCTGCTTTATTCAATTCCATCGCTTGCCCCCCTCCCCTTTCCCTAACACTCGCCACTTCACCTTCAAACACTGGAACAGCCTGCCTTTCTCCAGTGCCTCACGCATGCCTCCTGACTTAAACATTCTGCTCTCTCTGCCCAAATACCTTTTCCCATCCTTCACCTAGTGAACAGTGCTCCGTGCTTTGAGGTCCACCACAGCGATCCCCTCTGCTGAGAAACCTAACATGCCTCCCTCCGACCTAAGCCAGCTCCCAGCCTCTCAAGAAACCTAGCGGCTGTTGTAGCTCATTTCTGCCTGGCAGCGTGCTGGGCCCTTTGCACACACGGCCTCACTGACTTCCCCCAACACCCTTCAGGGCACAAGAACGAACACTTGCTGTTTCTGGATGAAGAAACTGGGACTCATGGAAGGAATCCCAGCCAAGGAGGGGGCAGAGTCAGGATTTGAACTCGTGATCTCATGCAGCCTGGTTCATCCATGAGTATTTTATCTCTGTTTTGTTTGTTTCGAGGGTTTTTATTTTTGTTTGTTTTTTGCCCGTGCCACCCAGCATGTGGGATCTTAGTTCCCTGATCAGGGATCAAACCTGCACCCCCTGTATTGGAAACGTGGAGTCTTAACCACTGTTCCACCAGGAAGTCCTTTTATCTCTGTTTGGTAAGTTTTTATAATGTTTTTAATAAGGTCACATGCATGCATGCTAAGTTACTGCAGTGGTGTCCAACACTTTGTGACCCTGTAGACCGAAGCCCACCAGGCTTCTCTGTCCATGGAATTCTCCAGGCAAGAATACTAGAGGGGGCTGCTATGCCCTCCTCCAAGGGATCTTCCCAACCCAGGGATTGAACTTGCGTCTCCCAGATCTCCTGCCTCAGCAGGCGGATTCTTTATTACTAGCGCCACCTGGAAAGCCCAATAAAGGCACGCGTGTATATAATTTATGAATAAAAAATGTACTCCAGACACCGAGTGGCTGCAAAGTACTGCCTGGCACTGCGGTCTCTCCCGGCTAAGTAGCTTCTTCACCTGGGTCTGGTGCAGAGAGGAATTTGAGAGCGTCCTTTAAGGCCATGTTTTTGATGTGAGCATTAGTCGCTCTGTTTGAATGTGCTTCTGACATGGATTGTTCCAGAACAATCACAAGAAATCCTGAGGCTCAGTGACTCCCGGAACAAGTGGCACCCCATCATCTGATGCCCTCCCAGATGGAGAGACAGCAAATCCCATGGACCAACGCTGTCCACAAGAAATAGGACGTGAGCTTGAATGCCCTAGTAGCTCCCTTGCAAAAGCCAAAAGAAACAGGTGAAATAATTTTGTTCCTGTATTTTATTTAACCAGATAGATGCAAAATATTATTTCAACATGAACTTAATATCAGCAGTCTCCTTTTTTAAAAAAAATTTTATTTATTTTGGCTGCGCTGGGTCTTTGTAGCTGCTCACGGGCTTTCTCTGGTTGCGGTGAGCAGGGGCGTCTCTCTGGTTGCAGTGCACAGGCTCCTCACTGCGGTGGCCCCCTTGGTGCAGAGCGTGGGCTCTAGACTGCAGGCTGCAGTAGCTGTGGTGCTCAGGCTTAGCTGCCCCAGGGCACGTGGAATCTCCCTGGACCGGGGATAGAACTTGTATCCCCTGTATTGGCAGGCAGATTCTTAACCACTGGACCACCAGAGAAGTCCAGCAGTTTTCATAATGAGATAGTTTATGTTCTTTTTTTTTTTAATCACACCAAGTGTATGAAATGTGATGTGGATTTTACACTCATGACACGTCTCATTTTGGACCAGCCATATGTGAAGTGCTTAAGAGCCACGTGTAGCTAAATGGCTGCCATATTAGACGTCGCAGCAGTAGCCAATGCCTGGCCAGGGATCTGGGAGTATGGCTTCCTCAGAGTTCAGATTTAACGTGAGATGGTGTGCCTCCAGGTGACAGTAAGGCTTAACATCAAGAACCTAGACACTGAAGCCAGACTACAGGGTTCAAGCTCTGAAACTTCCAAACTGAAACTCTAGCCTCTCTGCACCTCAGTTTATTCCTCTATGAAAGCAGAATTGGCAAGACATCAGAGGGGGTTTTGTGAGGATTAAATGAATTAATAGATATTTAAACACTTAGAACAAAACTTGGCACATGTTAAGTGCTGTATGAGTGTTTGACTTTTATTATTATTTGGAATTTTGTGAAAGAGAAAATCTCTCAACTCCACTTTAAGAGTTGAAGAATGAAAAACTCCCTTAAAGACTTCCCATCCTCATGGAAATATCAGAGCATGGTGGGCACACGACTTCCCATCCTCATGGGAATATCAGAGCATGGTGGACACCCGACTCCGACCAGCATGTGAAGGCCACCAGGACCACTCTGGGCTCTCAAGGGCGCGTGCTTGGACATTCCCCACCGGAACGCGGGTGTGCAGATTAAAACGCTGTTTTAATCTGTGTAATGGGTTGAATGATGTGCCCCTCCCCAACCCACGATGAGTCCACCTGAGATCTGTGAATGGGAACTTATTTGGGAAAAGGGTCTTTGCAGATATAATTAAGGTTAGGATCTTGAGATGATGTCACTGTGGATTATCCAAGTGGTCCCTAAATCCAATGTCAAGTGTCTTTACAAGAGAAATGCAGTGGGGGGTGGGGGGAGAAGATTCCCTGGAGGTCCAGGGGTTGGGACTCACACCTCTACTGCAGGGGGCGCAGGTTCAGTTCCTGGTCAGGGAACTGAGATCCTGGATGCCGTGCAGCACGGTAAAAAATAAACAAACAACAGATATGCAGGATCTGTGCACTGAAAGCTACTAAAACGTTGCTGAGAGAAATTAGGGAAGACCTAAATAAATGGAGAAGTAGATATTAAAAGAGAGAAAGAGAGAGACCAGCAGAGGGAAACTAGAGAGGATTAGAGATGTGGTCATGTGAAAATGGAGGAAGAGATGAGACTGATAGAGTCACAAGCCCAGGAACACCTGGGGTGACCGGAAGCTGGAAGAGGCGAGAAAGGATCTTCCCCTAGAAAATTCAGAGGGTGGTCTAATGGTAAGGAAGGTGCCTGCCAATGCAGGGGACGCGGGATCAATCCCTAGCCCAGGAAAATTCCACATGCCTCGAAGCAACTAAGCCCGGGTGCCACAACTACTGAGTCATCGGTCTAGAGCCTGTGCTCTCGGCATCAAAGGAAGCTGCCGTGATGAGAAGCCCAAGCACCTCAACAAAGAGCTGCCCCCACTGGCCGAAACGAGAGAAAGTCCAAGCACAGCAACGGAAATGCAGTGCCACCAAAAATAAATAGATAAAAGTGAGAAGAAGAAAAGTTTAAAACAAACCAGAGGGAGTGTGACCCTCCTAATATTTTGATTATAATAGGATTTCCGCTCTCCAGAACTGAGAAAGAATAAATTTCTGTTGTTTTAAGCCACCAAGTTTGTGGTAATTTGTTAGGCACCACAGGAAATGAATACAGTCTGTTTGGGGACCTGTCCCCTTACACCCTGAAGAGTTTCTGTGGCTTTCAAATGCTGTCTCAAAGGAGAAAACTAAGGCTCAAACAGAAGGCAGAGTCAGAATTAGATCTCAGGTCCCCAGAACCTCATTCAAGATCCAGGGGCCACTGTGGAAACTCACAAGGTATTTTGCCTGTTTTTTTGTTTTGTTTTTTTTAAATCCAGAATGCCTATTGAACTTTCTTTTACGGCAGTGGTTGAGAACACAAGCTTTCGTTAGAGTCCTGGTTCGTTTGCTTCTTTGCTGTGTGGCCTTGATCAAGAGACTAGCCTCTTTGTACCTCACTTTCTCCTTCTACAAAATAGGAATAACAAGATAAGTCATCTCAGGGACTTTCCTAGCGGTCCATTGGTTATGAATCTGCTTTCCAAATGCAGGAGATGCAGGTTTGATCTCTGGTCTGGGAACTAAGATCCCACATACTATGGGGCAACTAAGCCTGCACGTCGAAACTATCGAGCCCATGTTGCTCTAGGGCTGGCGTACCACAACTAAGACCTGATACAGCAAACAAAAAAAGTCTTCTCAGAAGGCTGCGATGAGGCGTACATGAGGACCGATCAACCTCGCCATTTGACATTTTCCCGAAAGTCTTTGCAAATGCTATAGGACAAGAAAAATAAATGAGATATAAAGATAGGAAGGCAAGAGAGAATGCTACCATCTCAAAGAAAGACTGAGAGAATCAACAAACTATTTTAAACTGAGAATTAGGCCAGATTGCCTGGCCAACTGATAATATTCAGTAACATTAAGCAGCTACTGAAATTATAATAGAAACAAGCATGGGCTCTGGCGATGGGGCTTCGATAGTTGCAGCACGTGGGCTCAGTAGTGACGGTTCCAGGGCTCTAAAGCAGTAGTTGTGGCATTGGACTTAGTTGCTTCTTGGCATGTGGGATCTTCCTGGACCAGGGATCAGACTGGTGTCCCTTGCATTCCAAGGTGGGTTCTTAACCGCTGGACCACCAGGGAAGCCCCCGCGCATTTCTGCTGACTTCCCATCACCTTGTCTAGACTCCTACCTGATCTTCCCGGACAACTGAGATCTCTTCGCTGCTGGGCTTGCGGCTTCCATCCTTGGCCGTTCTCCACTCAGAATAAAATCCAAAATTCGTACCATGGCCTTTGCAATCGTACATGATCTGGTCCCTTGATTGCCTTCTCTTCTTTCTTGCCATTCTCCTCCTCACTCCATGTGTTTCATCTTTGTAGGCGTAGCAACGTCCTACCACAGGGGCTTTGCATGAACTGTTCCCACTGCCTTGAAAGCTCTCCTCTCTTCACCTGGTGGGTTGCCAGTCATCCTGTAGATCTCTTTAATGTTTCTTTGACGGAAAAAACTCTCCCGCCCTCCCATTCTCCCACTCCCAGTTAAAATGATGTTTCATACTCTTGTCTTTCATATAACACTTAGGTATTAGGTCAGGGATTCTTAAACTTTTGGTCTCAAGGTCGCTTATGCTCTTAAAAAGTAATGAGGACTAGACTTCCCTCGTGGCACAATGGATACGTCCACCTGCCAGTGCAGAGGACATAGGTTTGATTCCTAGTCCTGGAAGATTCCACATGCCAAGGAGCAACTAAGCCCACGAGTCTCAACTGCTGAGCCCAAGTGCTGTAGCTACTGAAGCCCGAGCTCCTACAGCCTGAGCTCTGTGACAGAAGAAGCCTCTACGATGGGGAAGCCCTCGCAATGCAGTGAGGAGCAGACCCTGTTCACTGAAACG
This sequence comes from Aepyceros melampus, assembly GCA_006408695.1. NCBI lineage: Eukaryota > Metazoa > Chordata > Mammalia > Artiodactyla > Bovidae > Aepyceros > Aepyceros melampus. The sequence goes on along the minus strand of SJXQ01012448.1, from coordinate 172,558 downwards.
AGAGAAAGTCTGGGCATAGCAACGAAGACCCAGTGCAGCAAAAACTAAAAATAAATGCATAAAACGTAATGAGGACTCCAGAGAACTTCTGCCGATGTGGAGTCTATCTATCCATATTTACTATATTAGAAATTCAAACTGAGATATTTAAGGATTATTTATTGGTTATTTAGAAATAATTTCAAAAAAATCAGGTTAACATAAATCCTATATTTTAAATTTAAAACCACCATATTTGGGGGAATTCCCTGGTGTCCAGTGGTTAGGACTCTGAATTTCCACTGCAAGGGGCACGGGTTCCATCCTGGTCAGGGAACTATGACCCCACAAACTTTGAGGCATGGAAAAAAAAAAAGCCAACCAACAAACAAAACCAACTGTACCTGAAAGAAAGAGAACATCTGGTAAGAAGAGGGGCAGTCTTTTACAAATTACTTCAATTTCTGGCTAGGCAGAAGATAGCTAGGTCTTCACCTCTGCTTCTGTGCTCAGTGTGTTGAGATATTTTGCAGGTTGCGCTGAACATTTGAGAGAGAAAGTGAAAAAGTGAGTTAAGTGTCAGCACTATGATAATCATTTTGACTCCAGGGACCTCAAGAAAGAGTGCTAGGGAACCCCCCCAAGGTTCTGTGGACTGCACTTTGAGAATCACCCCTTACCTTTTGGTCCAATAGGAACTAGACACAGTGTCCTGGGAACTGGACATCTCTGGAGCCAGGGTACTTGGTTCAGGAGACAGTTCTGAGGACATGTAAGGTATTCTTTGAGCCTCAGTTTCTTCATCTCTAACATGGGGTTGGGCTTCCCAGGTGGCTCAGTGGTAAAGCATCTGCTTGCTAATACAGGAGCTGCAGGTTCGATCCCTAGGTTGAGAAGATCCCCTGGAGAAGGAAATGGCAACCCACTCCTGTATTCTTGCCTGGGAAATCCTGTGTACAGGAGAGCCTGGCGAGCTACATTCCCTGGGGTCACAGAGAGTCAGACACGACTGAGTGACTAAACAAAAAAGACAACATCATGAGGTTGGGGATGAGGAAAATAATAAAAATACCTCCCTCCTAAGGTTGTAGTGAGACCCATAGGAGATAACTGTCCGACTCACACCTGGCATGTAGCATACAACCAACATTTGCTGTGATAGTTTGGGAAACGTCATTTTATTTTATTACCAACAGTTTTTATTCATGCATTAATTTCTCCAGAGGTCTATCTTATGTTGGGAAAATGGTGATGACTGCGAAGCGCCTGGCCCTACCCTCACGGGGCTCCCAGTCCAGTGGGTCAGAGTTTTAATTTGTGAGGGATTAAGCTTAGTGCCTGGTCTCTGAGGAGCATGAATTTGGAAGACTGGGGAGGCAGGGAAAGGCATTCTAGGGAGTGGGAACAGCATGCAAGGAGCCATGGCAAGCGGAGAGGGGGACAGCTGTGATCCAGGGGTTTAGCTTGGTTGTGTCCATGTTTCTGCCCCAAAGACGCCTCAGTCCTGTTGCTGGTGATAAATACGTGTGTGTATCTGGTTCATCTCCCCTCCTTCCCAACCCCTCTTCTTGTATAAAGTTAGTTCCTTGATTCTGGGCTCTTTGAGGGAAGTCCCACCTCTGATCTAACCTCAGTCTCTCGTGCTGCAGATCCTCCTTTTTGCTGCGTATCCAACCACAGTGCCTCGTGGAAACCTGGGACGTCCCAGCAGAAGAGGTGCCCAGGATGGCGCGGGGTCGAGTCCAGCGCCTTCACTGTCCCCCATCCGGGAGCCGCCGCTCCGGGCCGGGTGAGTCAGCCCCCGGCGGCTCCCGCGTCATCCCGGCCGCTCGGCTGCGCTCTATTTCGGGTTCCGGGCTCTATAAATAGAGGCTAGCGGAGCTGAGCCGCTCCCCCTCCGCTCGGGCCCCCCTGCGTCCCCGGCCCCGCCGCGATAGCCGGGCCGCGCGTCACCGCGGCTAAGTTTAGAGGCGGGTGGGGACTCTGGCCGGGTTACTGCGCCCCTCGGCCGCGCCCTCGATTTCAGAGCCTTCGGTCCGGCGGCAGTCGGCCCCCGGCCCAGAGTCTCTTGGGTGGAATTAGGAGCGAGGTATCCCTATGTTCACCATTCTCACCCTAGTGGAGGTTCAGAGGAAAGTCGAAGTTGGGGTTAGGGGAAGGTTTGGGAATGGGGCAAGGTCTGGACTCCGAGGAGTTACTCAGGAACTTCGGTTGGGGCTGGACTTTGAACTTAAGTATTTGGAAGAAGGATGGGGAAATGAGTATTATAGTACGGACAGCTGTTAGACTCGAACTCGCAACGCTGGGAGCTGGAAAGATTCGAATTCAGGATCCGAAAGTTCAACTTGGGAACTGAAAGTAGGAATCCAACTTGGAAAATACACTGTAGAAGTGAGAGCAACTTTCTCCCGCTCAACCAATCGAATAGGCTCAAGAGTTAACCTGAGCCGCGCTCCGCGGGGACTTTGCTGCACTTCAGCGAGAGAGAAACGGGTCGGGAGATGGGGACAGCCTGCTGCCTTCGCTGGGGGGTCTTGCCTGAGGGTGGGTACCTGTTCCAGCGCCCCTACAGCTCAAATCCTCTTGTGGGATGCCATCGCCCCCTGGCGGAAAAGACACGAGTTGCAGGTTTCTTTGGTAATTTCCATTCTCCTTCGGGAGAAACTGAATCCCGCCCAGGCTGGCTTCCTTCTAGAAACCCTCTCTGCCCTTGGATTTAGAGACAAATTTTCATAGGCCATCTCCGTGTCACTGGGGCCTCAGCTCCTTCATCTGTTAAAGAAACTATCGATACCTACGTGCATGCTCAGTCGTTAAGTCGTGTCCGACTCTTTGCGACCCCTGTGGACTGTAGCCCGCCAGACTCCTCCGTCCATGGGATTTCCCAGGCAAGAATACTGAAGTGGGGTGCCGTTTACTCCTCCAAAAGGTCTTCCTCTCCAAAGGACCTTCCCGACTCAAGGATGGAATCCGTGTCTGCTGCGGTTCCTGCACTGACAAGCGAATTCTTTAACACTAGTCCCTAAGAGGGAGGTAATTATGCGGATTTGGCTCATAGTATGCGCTCAATCTACTTTGATAGTTACCTCGTTGATGGTAATATATACATATTTTTAAATTTATAAAGTCCTTTTTCCTGAGACTGTGTGGTCTCCTCCATCATCTACTTCACATCACTTTTTTTTTTTTTTTTAATCATCTCCAGAGCATAAATGACTGTCTGGAACTCTTTTGTTTGTGTTTTTTCTTACCGTTTTTTCTTATCCGCGCCACAGTACAGGGATCTGGTCTGACTTGCTGTCAGCTGTATCTCCAGTTGAGCTTCCCAGGTGGCGCTAGTGATAAAGAACCTGCCTGTCAATGGAGGAGACATAGGAGACAACAGGTTCGATTCCTGGGTGGGGAAGATCCCCTGAAGGAGAATATGGCAACCCACTCTAGTATTCTTACCTGGAGACTCCATGGACAGAAGAGCCTGGTGGGCTAGGGTCCATCAGTTCAGTTCAGTTCAGTTCAGTCGCTCAGTCGTGTCCGACTCTTTGCGACCCCATGAATCACAGCACGCCAGGCCTCCCAGTCCATCACCAACTCCCGGAGTTCACTCAGACTCACATCCATCAAGTCAGTGATGCCATCCAGCCATCTCATCCTCGGTCGTCCCCTTCTCCTCCTGCCCCCAATCCCTCCCAGCATCAGGGTCTTTTCCAATGAGTCAGCTCTTCGCATGAGGTGGCCAAAGTACCGGAGCTTCAGTTTTAGCATCATTCCTTCCAAAGAAATCCCAGGGTTGATCTCCCTCAGAATGGACTGGTTGGATCTCCTTGCAGTATAAGGGACTCTCAAGAGTCTTCTCCAACACCACAGTTCAAAAGCATCCATTCTTCTGCGCTCAGCCTTCTTCACAGTCCAACTCTCACATCCATACATGACCACAGGAAAAACCATAGCCTTGACTAGACGGACCTTTGTTGGCAAAGAGATGTCTCTGCTTTTGAATATACTATCTAGGTTGGTCATAACTTTTCTTCCAAGGAGTAAGCGTCTTTTCATTTCATGGCTACAATCACCATCTGCAGTGATTTTGGAGCCCAAAAAAACAGTCTGAGACTGTTTCCACTATCTATTTCCCATGAAGTGATGGGACCGGATGCCATGATCTTTGTTTTCTGAATGTTGAGATTTAAGCCAACTTTTTCACTCTCCTCTTTCACTTTCATCAAGAGGCTTTTTATTTCCTCTTCACTTTCTGCCATAAGGGTGGTGTCATCTGCATATCTGAGGTTGTTGATATTTCTCCCGGCAATCTTGATTCCAGCTTGTGCTTCTTACAGCCCAGCATTTCTCACGATGTACTCTGCCTAGAAGTTAAATAAGCAGGGTAACAATATACAGCCTTGACGTACTCCTTTTCCTATTTGGAACCAGTCTGTTGTTCCATGTCCAGTTCTAACTGTTGCTTCCTGATCTGTATATAGGTTTCTCAAGAGACAAGTCAGGTGGTTTGATACTCCCATCTCTTTCAGAATTTTCCACAAAGTATGCGCTCAATCTACTTTGATAGTTACCTCGTTGATGGTAATATATACATATTTTTAAATTTATAAAGTCCTTTTTCCTGAGACTGTGTGGTCTCCTCCATCATCTACTTCACATCACTTTTTTTTTTTTTTTTAATCATCTCCAGAGCATAAATGACTGTCTGGAACTCTTTTGTTTGTGTTTTTTCTTACCGTTTTTTTCTTATCCGCGCCACAGTACAGGGATCTGGTCTGACTTGCTGTCAGCTGTATCTCCAGTTGAGCTTCCCAGGTGGCGCTAGTGATAAAGAACCTGCCTGTCAATGGAGGAGACATAGGAGACAACAGGTTCGATTCCTGGGTGGGGAAGATCCCCTGAAGGAGAATATGGCAACCCACTCTAGTATTCTTACCTGGAGACTCCATGGACAGAAGAGCCTGGTGGGCTAGGGTCCATCAGTTCAGTTCAGTTCAGTTCAGTCGCTCAGTCGTGTCCGACTCTTTGCGACCCCATGAATCACAGCACGCCAGGCCTCCCAGTCCATCACCAACTCCCGGAGTTCACTCAGACTCACATCCATCAAGTCAGTGATGCCATCCAGCCATCTCATCCTCGGTCGTCCCCTTCTCCTCCTGCCCCCAATCCCTCCCAGCATCAGGGTCTTTTCCAATGAGTCAGCTCTTCGCATGAGGTGGCCAAAGTACCGGAGCTTCAGTTTTAGCATCATTCCTTCCAAAGAAATCCCAGGGTTGATCTCCCTCAGAATGGACTGGTTGGATCTCCTTGCAGTATAAGGGACTCTCAAGAGTCTTCTCCAACACCACAGTTCAAAAGCATCCATTCTTCTGCGCTCAGCCTTCTTCACAGTCCAACTCTCACATCCATACATGACCACAGGAAAAACCATAGCCTTGACTAGACGGACCTTTGTTGGCAAAGAAATGTCTCTGCTTTTGAATATACTATCTAGGTTGGCCATAACTTTTCTTCCAAGGAGTAAGTGTCTTTTAATTTCATGGCTGCAGTCATCATCTGCAGTGATTTTGGAGCCCCCCAAAATAAAGTCTGACACTGTTTCCATCGCAAAAAGTCGGACAGACTGAAGCGACTTAGCACGCACACACGCGCGTATCCCCAGTGTCTGTCACAAAATAGACAGTATGTAGATAGTCAAGAACTGAGTGAACCATGCAGCTCCAGGCATGTCTCTGTGGTCTTCCTGAGTTCTCACAACCTCAGCAGTTACAGAAGTGGAAGCAGCGGCTCCAGTAGTAAAGTCGCTTGCTGGAGGACCCTGTTTCAGTCCTTTGTTCATTCAAACAATATACGGTTCAGTAGTCCCTTCTGGTTTTGGGGCACTTTGATACAGCAGTGGTCACAACAGCTTCAGCCTCTGCTTGCCCAGGATGTGGTCAAGGATTATATTATTTTTATGGCAGACCTGAATATTGCATATACTGTGTGCCAAATACAGATGTAGGCACTTTCCACATACCTCATTTCCTCTTCCTAATAGTTCTGCTATTGTTACTCTCATTTTAGAGGTGAGCAAACTGACCTACATGGAGAAACTGAGTTGCTGGCACTAGGTCACACTGCTAGTAAAGAATCCTGGGGAAAATTATGCTCAGAGCTTGCTTATGACGAAAGATTTATCATCAGCGACCCAGATAGAGGACCCATATCTCATTTTTCATTCTATTTATTTATTTTTGGCTGCACTGGGTCTTCCTTGCTGCCTGCGGGCTTTTCTCTAGTTGCCAGCAGTAGGGGCTATTTTTTGTTGCATGGCATGGCTTCTCTTGTTGTGGAGCACGGGCTCTAGGCGTGTGGGCTCAGTAGTTGTCTGAATGGGCTTAGTTGCCTTGTTCTCGGCATGTGGGATCCCACCCTCGTCCCCTGCATTGGCAGGCAGATTCTTAAAAACTGGACCACCAGGAAGTCTGGACCAGTATCTTCTAACTAGAAGAAAAATAACTAAGAACCCAGAATTGGGGATTCCATTTGGTCTTCTTTTTGGCGAGCCATGCAACACGTGGAAGCGTAGTTCCCCCAACCAGGAACTGAACCCATGCCCCCTGTGTTGGGAGCTGAGTCTTAACCATCAGGGAAGTTCCCCAGAATTTGAGGTTCCTTTTGTGAGGGTCAAATAAAGACATTTTCGGATGAACAAGACTCAGAAATTGCCTATCTAGAATGTTCTCTGAGAGTTAGAAGAGAATGTACTCTAGCAAGAAGCAAATTAATTCAGAAGGAAGAAATTTATAAAAAGTAACAGAAAATTGTTAGGGGTTGAATTGTGGCCCCCAAAAGATACATTGAGTCCTAACCTCCATTACTTCAGAATGTGACTTTATTTGGAAATAAGGTTCGATTCCTGGGCCGGGAAGATCCGCTGGAGAAGGGATAGGCTACCCACTTCAGTGTTGGTGGACTTCCCTTGTGGCTCAACTGGTAAAGAATCTGCCTGCAGTGGGGGAGACCTGTTTTTGATCCCTGGGTTGGGAAGATGCCCTGGAGAAGGGAAAGGCTACCCATTCCAGTATTATGGCATAGAGAATTCCATGGACTATACAGGCCATGGGGTCACAAAGAGTTGGACACGACTGAGCGACTTTCACTTTCAAGGTCTTTACAGAGACAAGTTAAAATGGGGTCATCGGTGCATGCATGCTCAGCCACTGTTTGCAACCCCATGGAATGTAGCTAACCAGAACCCTCTGTCCATGGGATTTCCTAGGCAAGAGTACTGGAGTGGGCTGCCATTTCCTTCTCCAGGAGATCTTCCCAGATCGGGGATGGAACCTGTGTCTCCCGCATTGACAGGCAGATTCTATACCACTGAGCCACCAGGGAAGCCCAGGAAATTGAGTCAATTATAGAAATAAAAATTAATTAGAAAAAAAAATTTTACAGTAGGCTCCTAACAAAAGGCAAAATCACTGGAGAGATAGAGACAATATGTTCATGGATATCCAAAAAAATGTCAATCTTCTTGTCATTAATTCATCAGTCCAATGCAATTCCCATCCCAATCTCAATAGGAGTTTTCAGGGAACTAGCTAGAAGAGCAGCTACTAAAGTCCACCTAGAAGAGAAAATGGACAGGAACGGTAAAGACAGATTTGAAACTGAATAGAGTAGAAGACTACCCTCATATGATGTCGAAACATATCTAAACAAACAGTTTGGCATGGAGGCAAGAAACAGATTTAGAGATCAATGAAATATAATAGAAATGTCAGAGATCGACCTGTGGATATATGGGAATTTGACAGATGACAGCAGTGGAATATAAAAAACCAGGGAAAAGGACAGACTTTCTCTCTCTCTCTCTCTCTCTCTCTCTCTCTCTCTCTCTTTTGGCTGCTTGGCAGTGAGGCTTGTGGTATCTTAGTTCTCCGACCTCGGATGGAACTGGATCCCAGCAATGAAAGCGCCGATTCCTAACCTCTGGACCGCTAGGGAATTCCCAGAACTGCCTTTTCAAATAAATGGTGTTGGGGACTTCCCTGATGGTTCAGTGGCTAAGACTCCACCTTCCCAATGTAGGGGACCCTGGATGGGGAATTAGATCTCACATACCTCAATGAAGATTTCTATCCTGAGTTATGCAACTAAGACCCAGTGCAGCGAAATAAATTTAAAATAATAATAATAAATGGTACTAGGACAACTGCCTATATCCATCATAAATCCCTACCTTAACACATGTTCAAAAATAAGTCTCATGTGGATTCAACACAGAAAGAAAATGAAAACTAGGAAAGTATTAAAAAATGATAGCCTATATTTATGACTTCGGAGTATGCATGCTTCCGTGCCAAGTCACTTCAATGTGTCCGACTTTGCAACCCTATGGACTGTAGCCCTATGGACTGTGGCTCCTCTGTCCATGGGATTCTCTAGGCAAGAAAACTGGAGTGGGTTGCCCGGCCCTCCTCCAGGGGATCGTCCCGACCCAGGGATTGAACCCACGTCTCTTATGTCTCCTGCATTGGTAGGTGGGTTCTTTACCACTAGCATCACCTGGGAAGTCCCCTTGGGTATGGCAAGCCTCTTAAACATACCAAAAGTCAGGATAGACTAGACTGAGAAATAGGTGCACATAAACGAATAATTTCTGTGTGAGGAACATAATTAGATAAAGTTAAAATACAAAGGCAAACTAGGAGGAAATGTTTGGAATATATGTAACCGACTAACAGGATTGGAATTCATAAAGCACTCCTGCAAATTAATAGTAATAAAAAAAGCATACAACCCCATTTTTAAAATGGGCAAAGGATATGAGCAACCAAGTCACAGAAAACAAAATATTTAAGGGCAATAAACTCACGAAAAAATGTTCTCTTCTTAGTAATCAGAGAGTTACAAGTTGGAACAGTGTGATACGATCTTTCAGGAAATGACTAATACTAACTCATCAACCAGGTCTCTGCTCAGATGTCCCTTCCTCTAGGAAGCTCTTCCTGGCCCTCAGGCTGGATTAGGTGTCCCTGTCCCCGCCCTGCTCCCTGGCCCTCTGGGGTCTCCATTCGAGCCCTGCCCACTCTGGGTCGCCCCTGCTGGGGAACAGGTCTGTCTCTCCGAATGCGTTGTGAGCTCCAGGAGAGCAGAGCGGGGCTGTCGTGATCCTTGGTCACCACTGTGTCACTGGCAGTGCCTCGCACAGAGCTAGGAACAGAGGAGGCACTCTGGGATCACATGTGGAATTAAAGAATGAGTGAACGGGGAAACTGAGGCCAAGTCAATGACAGAACTGGGATTCAAACCCAAGTCTGTACAGAGAAAAGGAACCTAGTTTGATATGCTGCCATCTCTTCTCCTTTAAGCCTTGCCCAGAGCCCCGGCACACTAGAGGCGTTCAATAAGGGCACTGAAATCAAACGGCTTGGCAACCCAAGACGCTCAGGGCGAGAGGTCGACAGCTCTCTCCAACCCAAATCTCAGGACCATAGAGAGCTGCAGTCCTCCAAGACCATAGAGAGCTGCGCCAGGACCGCCCCTCTACTCTTTTGGGGAACGTCGGGAGCGGGCTACAGGGCTAGAGAGGCCGGAAGTGCGGCGAGCCTGGGGCCGCGCTGGCCTCGCGGGCGGTAGGAAGCCTCTATCTCCCTCCGGTCTTTTCCTCGCGGCCCGGGGACAAGGAGGTGGGTCCTCGGGGAGCTAAGACAGCGGGCTAGGCGAGAGGGGTTGGGGGTGGAGACTGCCGGCGGCGATTGGCAGCTGCCAGTCAATCGGTACAGAGTCTAAGAGATTGAGAAGGTGGGGCGAGGGGAAGGCATCCAGGTGCGAGCCCTGGGGGCGGGGCGGACGGATGGCTGCGGATGGATAGTGGTCGGGCCTGGCAAACGGAAGGTGGGAAACTGTGAGGGCGGGAGAAAAGGCGTGGCTAATGGAGAGTGTGGACCGGTAAGGGGCGGGGCAAGCCGGAGGTGGTGGCTGGCTGGGGCGGGGCCTTATAGAACCTGGCTCCTTCCCTGGGTGTCTGGAGCTGGACGCTATCGAGCCCTAGAATTTTATTTTGCGGTTGGAAGTGGGGGGCGCGACTGTGACTGGAGGTGGCCGGGGGGTCGTTCCTGCTGGGGAATGCCGATGTCTCATTCGCTCCCAACACCACGCCTTCATTTTCAGGCCCCACAAGGAGCTTGTGATGGACGAAGAGGGAGTACACAAGCCCGCTGGCCCACCCACAAGGAAGAAATTCCTCATTCCTATGGACGAGGATGTGGTCCCTCCTCCTGGGGTAGGACTAGGAGATGAGGGAACCTCTGAGAGGCTTGGGGGCGTTGCTTAGGAGGAAGGGGCCTGTAGGACCGCCGTGTGGGTTAGGAAATGTTGGGGCCTGGGTCACCTTGAGAAGGCAGTCCTTTGACCTACACAGGTCTCCGTTTCCCTGTCTGTAAAATGTCATAGGAGGGCTAAGGCAGAGTTAGAAAACCGGCACCAAGGGGACTAGTTCTGGAATGTTTCACGTGGTCAGCACCTTGGTTCTGCAAAAGCGTGAATTTATTGCTGAACTTTAAGAATTGGAAAGTTTTGCGATTTTGGAGTAAGTCTGCACATCTAACATCTTCTGGTAAATAAAGGGTCTGGCAGCACTGAGTTCTCAACCCCACAGGAACACAGTTGGCTGGTGCTAAGTACTGGCTGCCACCTGTGTGCTACGAAGAAAAAGAAAGTAAGCTAAGGATGTACAGTGTGTGGGAAGGGAGAGCTACTTTAGATAGAACAGTCAAGGGAGGCCTTCTTGGAGGAGATGATGCCTTTGCTGAGATGTAAAAGAGGTGAGGGAGCCAGCTCTGTGATATGGGGTGGAAGGAAACAGCCAGTGCAAAGGCCCTGAGGTGAGAGAAAACCTGACGCATTTTAGGGCAGCAAAAAGGCCAGTGGGGCTGGAGTGGAGAAAACCAAGGGGCAGGAGATAGAAAGTGAGGTCTCTGAGGCGGAGGGGCAGGGACAGCTCTTCAAAAGTCTGGAGGGCTGTGGTGACAGCTTCGGCTTTTACTCTAAGGCAGGAGCCATCTCGGGGCTCTGAGCAGAGGAGGGGCCTGGTATGACTCAGTGTGGGGAGCAGACAAGGGGATAAGGGCCTGTGAGGGAAATGGTGAGGAAGTGACTGCAGTGGCCCGAGGGAGAGAATACGGTGGCCGGGACCAGGGTGGCAGTGGCCGAGGAGGGGGAGTGGCTGGATTCAGACTTCAGGTGCCCTCTCCCATCCCTTCCCACAGGCCAAGCCTTTATTCAGATCCACACGGAGCCTGCCCACTGTGGAGACCTCACCCCCGCCAGGCCCTCAGACCTACGCTGAGTATGCCCTCTCTGGACCTCCAGGTGGGGCTGAAGCCACACGCCCAGTGGGGCCAGAACCCCTGGCAGGAGAGACCCCAAACCAGGCCCCCAAACCAGGAGCAAAATCCAATAGCATCATTGTGAGCCCCCGGCAGGTGAGGACAGGAATGGAGAAGTGGGACTTTGGACTTTCTGGTGGGAAATGCATTTTTAAGGAGGGCTTTCTGGTTGGCAAGGAAGGTCTGAGTTCCACCCATTGTGCTCTCAACAGTGCCATTCATCCATTCAGCTAGTGTGTGTGGGCTGAGGATGCCCCATGTCCTAGTCCTTTCGGGCTGTTCTAACAAAAATACTGTAGACTAGTTACTAGCTTAAAGAGTGAACATTTATTTCTCACAGTTCTGGAGTCTGGGAAGTCCAAGATCAGGGGGCTGCAGGTTCCATGTCTAGTGAGGACCTGCTTCCTTGTTCATAGCCAGCTGTCTTCTCACTGTGTCCTCACAGCTTCGGAAGGGGCGAGGAGCTCCTGGAGTCTCTTTTATAGAAACACTAATCCCATTCATGGGCTTCCCTGGTGGCTCAGAGGTTAAAGCGTCTGCCTCCAATGCAGGAGACCCGGGTTCGATCCCTGGGTCGGGAAGATCCCCTGGAGAAGGAAATGGCAATCCACTCCAGTATTCTTGCCTGGAGAATCCTATGGACGGAGAAGCCTAGTAGGTTACAGTCCATGGGGTCGCAAAGAGTCGCACACGACTGAGCGACTTCACCTTCACCTTCAATCCCATTCATGACACTTCCGCCTTCATGACCTTATCACCTGCCTTTACCTCCTAATAAAGAATCTGCCTGCAATGTAGGAGCCGCAGGTTCGATACCTGGCTTGGGAAGATCCCCTGGAGGAGGGCATGGCAATCCACTCTAGTATTCTTGCCTGGAGAATCCTATGGACAGAGGAGCCTGCAGGGCTACAGCTCTTGGGGTCTCACAGAGCTGGACATGACTGAAGTGGTACAGCACACAGCACGAACCGTCACATTGGGGGTTGGAATTTGGCCCATGAATTCTGGGGAGACACAGACATTCGGTCCCTAATGCCCTGACTCTTTTTTTTAAAACAGTATTTATATACATATTTATTTGGCTACACCAGGTCTTAGTTGCAGCAGGTGGGATCTGGTTCCCTGACCAGAGATTGAACCCAGGCCCCCTGCATTAGGAGCTCAGAATCTTAAACCCTAGGTCACCAGTAAAGTCCTGCCCCAACTGTTCTGGTTGGAGGTGTGACTGTATTCATGCAGCTACATCTGCTGACCCCAGTTTTGTCCATTTATTCAAAAACTATTGAACACAGGCCCAAGTTTGAATCCCGCTCTGCCACACTGTAGCTGTATCTTCTTGGGCAGGTGACTTAGCCCCTCTGAGCCACTTACAATCCTCATAGGTGGTCAGAGTTTACTGATGCTGCTCTAGGCTCGGGGCAGGAGACAAAGTCTCTGTCATTGATGGGGCTGGCATTTTGGAGGGAGAGAGCAGCAGTACATGATGATAATAGTAAGGTCCAAGAACATGAAACGCTCAAATTGTGAGCCATCGGGGAAATACGAGCCAAAACCACGATACCCACGGGCATGGCTCGAATCAAAAGCATAGACAATACCAAGGATGGGGAGTGTGGGGAGGACCTGGAATCCTCGTACACTGCTGGTGGGAATATGAAACGGTGTGGCCACTTTGGAAAACAGTCTGGCAGCTCCTCGAGTGTTTAAACATAGAGTTACCATATGGCCCAGCAATTCCACCTCTAGGATATACCATCCTAGGTATATACATTTGAGTTTTATATCCTAGGTATATACTGGCTATATACATTTGAGTTTATACTTTTCATCCATTGTGAAAATGCTGCTGTGAACATTTAGGGACCAGTGTTTGTGTGGACATGTTTCCAGTTCTCTTGAGTATTTATCTAGGTGTAGATTGGCTTGGTCATATGGCAACGCTGTGCTTAACTTTCTCAGGCACCCCCAAACTGTCTTCTAAAAGGCTGCACCACTTTACGTTCCCACCAGCCTTGGATGAAGGTTGCATTTCTGCCATATCCTCCCCCCCTGTCATTGTTGGTCTTTTGGAATTTGGCCATTCTAGGAGGGTGTGAAGTAGACAGAACTGCTGCTGCTGCTGCTAAGTCACTTCAGTCGTGTCCGACTCTGTGTGACCCCATAGACGGCAGCCCACCAGGCTCCCCCGTCCCCGGGATTCTCCAGGCAAGAACACTGGAGTGGGTTGCCATTTCCTTCTCCAGTGCATGAAACTAAAAAGAGAAAGTGAAGTCGCTCAGTCGCGTCCGACCCTCAGCAACCCCATGGACTGCAGCCTACCAGGCTCCTCTGTCCATGGGATCTTCCAGGCAGGAGTACTGGAGTGGGGTGCCACTGCCTTCTCCGAAGGAGACAGAACAATCCTTTAAAAATTAAAATCGGAT
>SJXQ01012448.1:145035-157067 GCA_006408695.1 Aepyceros melampus | reverse complement strand
ACGTGCTGGGCCAGAGCACCTGTGCCCTCTTCCTCAGGTGAGCGCTGGGGCTGCCTGCCCTCCAGACGGCCTGGGAGGGGGTGCTCCGGATGTTCTGGGCTGTCGAGGGGAGGGGGGAACCCCTGGGCATGGCTCTGTCACCTCTGGGCCTCGGTGTGACCCCATGGAGGAGGCAGAGATCTTGGCCCATAAGTGCCCAGCAAAAGAGCGGAGGTCCCAGGTCTGAGGGAGGAAAGGCCGGGGCCCGGAACTCCTGCCTCTGAGGGAGGCAGGGGCCTCATGCCACAGACCCTCAGAACTGGAGCCAAGGTTTCGGTAAGCTTCACCAGTTAAACAGGTTTTCCCCCTTCTCCTGCAGGCCCTTCTCCAGACAGAGTCAGACAGGGGAAGTGAAACTTCTTAAATTCCTGTCCTCCCTGTGGGGTATGGAGCTGGTGGCTGCTGGGCAGAGACGCCCCTTTGTTCCTGGGTGGCAAAGCTGTCCTACCTCTCCCTGCCAGCACCCTCAGAGGCCAAAGCAGGCAGTCCCGGGGGCGGGTAGATGAGCCCTGCTTCCCCAGACCAGCTGTGCAGCGCCCTGCGACCCTAACTCCTGGGGAACGAGCACTCTCCAGGGTCTCTGTGCTCCACCTGAAACCCAGAGGTCTTCTCTTCCTTGGTGAAGAGTCCGGGAGTCCACCCTTCCAAGGAGCCAGAGTCACTGCCAGGCCCCGCTCTGCTCCCTTCTTGAAGGGTGACCTTGGGCAAGACACAACCTCTCTGAGCCTCAGACCCTGGCAAGCCTGTCTGCTCAGTCTCCAAGCCCTCCAGCCAGAGGAAAGAAGGACGGCTTCTGAGATGTCTCAGCCAGAGATCTCCCAACCTCCCTCTCTCTCTCCCCACCCCCCAGCCTCCGCTACCACAACCTCCACCCAGACTACATCCACCAGCGGCTACAGAGCCTGGGGAAGAGCTACGCCCTGCGGGTCCTGCTCGTCCAGGTGGATGTGGTAAGCAGGGGTCACTCCCCTGGGCCTCAGTGTCCCCATCTGTGAAATAGGGAGCCTTGGGCCTCCTGGTTGCCAGGTGGGTGTTGATTCCTTTCCAAGGAGGAATGTAAGTCGGAACCTCAGTGGGGAGTTTCTTGCATCTGAGCTGCAACCCGTGTTGGCAAGGAGATGGGATGGTCAGAGTACCCATCTCTCCTTCCACAAGCACCACTCCGCCTTCAGCCAGGCCCAGCCCTCTGCCACCTAAATACTTCTTGAACTCATTTCTTTCTCTCTGTCCTTGCAGCCCCACCCTGATCCAGGCCCTTGCTTCTCCTGCCTGGGTTTCTGCCCCAGCCTCTTCTCATCGCGTGGCCTCCAGCTTTGCCCCTCTGCAAGTGGAGGGCTCTTCAAGCACACAGACCGTGGTCCAAACCCCCTGCAGCTCCTCAGTGCCCTGTGTGAAGCCCTGCATGACCCAATCCCTGCCCTACTCTTCCAGCTCATCTCTCAGCTTCCAACGATCAGCCTTGCATTTCACATCTTCCACTCCATAGCAGTGGATTTTATTTCTTCAAGCCGTCTCTCCCATTCCTTCGTTTGCACACACTGTTCCCCTGTCTGAAATTCCCTTTTCTGCTGTCCTTTGTTACCGTCACTCCTCATCCTCCTTCAGGTCCCAGCTCAGATGTCCCCTCCTCCAGGAAGCTCTCCCTGATCCAACAGATGCTCCTCTGGCTTCTCCACCTCAGCCCTGGGCACTCTGGGTCATCACTGTCTAGGGATGGGTCTGTCCCCCGCATCAGACTGTGAGTCCCCAGAAGACAGAGTCAGGGCTGGCCTGTCACTGCTGGGTCCTGGGACTGCCCCGCCCGGGTCAGGCACCCCATCGGAGAATAGGGAGTGTCAGTTGAGTGAAATGCTCTTGGCTTCCTAAGGTGCTCAGCTTTTGAGACTCTGTAACTACCTGCTTTCTCCCAGATCCCTCATTCTGGTTTTCCTCTCTCAGAAAGATCCTCAGAAGGCCCTCAAGGAGCTGGCTAAGATGTGCATCCTGGCCGACTGCACCCTGATCCTTGCCTGGAGGTGAGATGGAGGCTCCCCCTCAGGTCAGGCTCCATCCTGAGAGTTCTTCCCCCTTCTGCCCCCAGACCTTCCTTCTTCCTCCCAGGAATGTTCTGTGTGAGCCTGGTCCAGGCACTGCCTCTCTGGGCTTCAATTTCTTTTTAAAGATATTTTATTTATTTTTTATTTGTATATTTTTGGCCATGCTGGGTCTTCGTTGCTGCACGCAAGCTTTCTCTACTTGCAGCGATGGAGCGAGCAGGGGTGGCTTGCTGGTTGTGGTGCGTGGGCCTCTCACTGCGGTGGCTTCTCTTGCTGTGGAGCACGGGCTTTAGAGCTTACAGGCTCAGTAGTTATGGCACACGGGCTTAGTCGCCCTGAGACACGTGGGATCTTCATTCCCCGACCAGGTATCAAATCCGTGTCCCCTGCATTGGCAGGCAGATTCTTAACCACTGGACCACCAGGAGAGCCCCTGGGCTTCAATTTCTTTATCTATAAACCATGGTCTTAATATCTTTCTTACAGGGTTGTAGGCACAAAAGAAGGTGACATAGATGAAATTCCCAGGACCATGCTAGGCACTTACGAGTTAGACGTAAAACCTGGCTGAATAATTAATTCCCAGTCTAGGTTTATAAAGATCCTTTTGATTGGTTCTCCACAGGAAAAAGAGATCCCTTCCTCACACCATAATCAGAACGAAGTCTTGATGATTATAGACATAAAAAGAAAAACTATAGTGAAAGTATAAGATATCATATATATATATGGCTTCCCTGGTAGCTCAGCTGGTAAAGATCCGCCTGCAATGCAGGAGACCTTGGTTCAATCCCTGGGTTGGGAAGATCCCCTCAAGAAGGGAACAGCTACCCACTCCAGTGTTCTGGCCTGGAGAATTCCATGGACTGTATATAGGTCATGCAGTCACAAAGAGTTGGACATGACTGAGCGACTTTGACTTTCATACCTGTCTGTCTGTCTATCTATCTATCTATCTATCTATATATCTAATGTTCTTGTGCTGGGAAAGGTTTTCAAAGCAAGACTCAAAACCCAGAAGCCATAAAGGAAAAGGCTGGCTGATTTGAGAAAATTAAAAGTTTGAACTGCTGGAGAGTAAGTGATATCTGGACAAAGTTGAAAGACAAGCGGCACACTAAGAGGAAATGCTCGCTCTATATGACAAAGACTTAAGATCCCTAATTTACTTTTCTTTATAAAGGAAACTTTATTTGTGTATTTGTTTTTGGCTGTGCCGGGTCTTCGTTGCTGTTTGCAGACTTTGTCTGGTTGTGGCGAGCGGTGGCTTCTCCTGTTGCTGAGCGCAGGCTCCAGGTGCTCCAGCTTCAGTAGCTGTGGCGCACAGGCCCTTCAGTGATTGCGTTTCCTGGGCTCTAGAGTTCAGGCTCAGTAGTTGTGGGGCACAGGCTTAGTTGCTCTGAGGCATGTGGAATCTTCCTGGACCAGGGATCGAACCTGTGTCCCCTGCATTGGCAGACGGATTCTTATCCACTGTGCCACCAGGGAAGTCCTAAGATCCCTAATTTATATGTTTACATATAAATGTTATATTTATACAGTTCAAAATCTTTACATGTTTACATTCACAGGAATGTATTTATACTTGTATTATGTATTTATATATAGAAAGTACCTCCTACAAATCGATAAGAAAAATAGCCCAGGAGCTCCCTGGAAGAAAAATAGCCCAGGAGCTCCCTGGTGGCCTAGTGGTGAGGGGATCCTGGGCTTTCACTGAGGTGGCCTGGGTTCAATCCCTGGTTGAGGAACTGAAATCCTGCAAGCCATGCAGAGTTGCCAAAAAAAAAAAAACACAAAGTCTAAAGCAGGTCGTCAAGAAGGCATGAAAAAACTGTCAGCCATACAGCTTGTCAGGAAATGTCAATTTTCAAAGAACGAGGTGTTATTTTTCACCCATTAATTTGGTGGAAACGTCAAGAAACAGGCACCTGCATGTTTGGTTAGCAGGAGGCTTGACTGATGATTAAAGCAGAAAATAGTCACACTCTTTAACGTACTTCTTCATCCTGTGAGTCTCCTTCGCTCCTCAGGTTTAGCTCAGTTCTGACACTCGAGATAAGCTTGGATCCCCCAGGTTAATGGCTCACAGAGCTACCCATCCCACACACGCTGCAGGCGCCAGTCACAAGCCTAGGGAATCACCTGTGCTCTGAGCAGCGGCTGCAGGTCAAGACCTCCAATGACCCTTCCTCAGGTTTGATTAGTTTGCTAGCACGGTTCTCAGGACTCAGGGAAGCACTTACATTTACCAGTTCATTACAGGATACACTAAAATATTCAAACAGGTACACAGGGCAAGGTCTGCGCGGGTCCTGAGCACAGCAGCTCCTGTACCTGGGGGCTGGGTCTGTGTCACCCTCCCGGTGTGGATGTGCTTGCCAGCCTGGAACTCCCGAAATCCCAGGATTCGTGTTGAGATTCTATGGCGGCTTCTCACATAGGCACGGTCACTCATTAACTCCATTTCCAACCCCTCTCCCCTCGAGAGGATTGGGGGTGGGGTGGGAAATTCCAAGCTTCTCATCCTGGCTTGGGCTTTCCAGTTACCAGCCCCCCTGTCTAGGAGCCACCCAGGGTCACCTCTGTGGAACAGAAGCCCTTGGTGATCTTATCATTTGGGAATTTATGGGGGTTTGGAGCTCTGTGTCAGAAACAGGGACAGACACCAGGATATATTTTCTGTTAGCTCACGGAAGCCTTTTCAGACTGGCTTTAAGGTTTCTCCATGTCTTTTTTTAATTCACTTGGCTGCATGGGGTCTTAGCTGTGGCATGCAGGCTCTTTTAGCTGAAGCATGGGGTAGTTAGTTCAGGATGCAAACTCTTAGTGGCATGTGAGCTCTCATTCTCTGATCAGGGATTGAACCTGGGGCCCCTGCATTGGGATCGCAGAGTCTTAGCCACTGGACCACCAGGGAAGTTCCCTTCCACGTCTTTTCACATCTTGGTAGTTCATTTGCTATCACTTTACTACTCACTGTCTGAAGCCACCGTCTTTTTCAGCTGTGTAGTATGCTTCCTGTAGCCCCTTGTTGGTGGACACTTGGCTGACTCCAGGGTTTGGCTGTTACAGCAACACTCCCACTACTGCCCCCAACCCCAGGGATGGGCTTTGAGGCCAAAGGGTACATGTGTTTGTCATTCTGTGTCCTCCCTAGGGCTGTGTCACCGCTATACTTTTTGACTACTTAGAAAAATGTGCTTATGTATTAGTTATATATTAAAACAGAAGCAAGTATGAAAAATTGCTCTCTTTACTGTGGGAAGTAGAACAGTGGCGTATGGGGAGCCTGGCTGTGTGATCTTGGGCAAGTGACTCAACCCCACTCGTCTGTTTCCCCCTCCATTGTCATGGATTGAAAATAACTGCCTTATAAGATCTCTCAAGAGAGCCCAGAAGCTTCTAAAGATAAAGGGCTTTGGACAGTGTCTGGTATGCGGCTAGGCCCCCACATGGGGAATATTTCCAATGTCTTTACATCCAAACTGAGGAATATTTTGGACCCATTAAGTAGATGGGGTCGAGGGACTTTCCTAGTGCTTCAATGGCTGAGACTCCGTGTTCCCAAGGCAGGGGGCCCAGGTTCGATCCCTGAACTAGTCAGGGAACTAAATACCACATGCTGCAA
The DNA here is from genome assembly GCA_006408695.1 of Aepyceros melampus. Classification (NCBI taxonomy): domain Eukaryota; kingdom Metazoa; phylum Chordata; class Mammalia; order Artiodactyla; family Bovidae; genus Aepyceros; species Aepyceros melampus. The sequence continues at coordinate 151,361 of SJXQ01012448.1, read as the reverse complement.
CTGAAGATCCTACCTGCTGCAACTAAGACCTGGCACAGACAAATAAAGACATAAATATTTTTTAAAAAGTAAATGGGGTCGGGCTCTGTCTTCCGATGTGGAAGAATGTCCTCATTGTATTGGGGAACAAAAATGAAAGTGAGGAAGTGGATACAGCATGTCCTGAGCAAATGATCAAGAACAACAGTCCCCTCGCAACTAGAGCAAAAGCAACAAAGCCCACAAAAAGACACAGAATTTTAAAAAGGAGTATTCTTTTGAGAATATAAATCAGTGTTTAATTAACAAACATTGTCCTCTAGCTAGGCTTTGAAGGCTAAGAAGATGCCTCAAGACAAACACTTGAGGAAAAAGGCTAGCTTTTTCCTGGTGTGAATAAACTTGGGTTCTTCTGTTCTGCACATAGGCCCGTTTAGTGATTTAGTTGTTTCAGCTACTTTTGAGATAGTTAATTACATGTCGGAAAAACCCAGTGTCTAATGCAAACATGAATGGTGACTGTGAGGTTAGTTGCAGCTTAATTACATGTCGGAAAAACCCAGTGTCTAATGCAAACATGAATGGTGACTGTGAGGTTAGTTGCAGCAGTCAGCTTCTAGAACTTTCCTTTTGAAGGTGTCCTGCATATAAAACCTTGCTCCCAGAATAGCTAACATTTCTTAAATAGGCTTCTAAGCACCAGGCATGGCATTTAAGAGTGTGGACTTAATTGTCATTAGCATCCACCCCCCTTCCCTAGTGGCTCAGTCGGTAAAGAATATGCCTGCAGTGCAGGAGACTGGGGTTCAGCCTCTGGGTCGGGAAGATTCCCTGAAGGGTATGGCAACCCACTCTAGTATTCTTGCCTGGAGAATCCCATGGACAGAGGAGCCTAGCGGGCTACAGTCCATAGGGTTGGAAAGTCGAACACAACTGAGCGACTAACACTTAGAACTAGCATCCACCCCACTTGACAGGTGAGGCAACCAAGCCCCAGAGAGATGAAAATTGTTGGCCCAGGGTAACTCAGGTGGGAAAGTGGGGCCTGAACCCCATTGGTCAGGCTCCCAAGCTATGACCCTTAGCCACATGTCTTAGAAAAGACCTGTCAAGATGTGCCCGCCCAGCAGGGGTTACTGCCAGGGGACATTTAGGCAAGGTTAAGAACATTCATTTCTCTATATTAGAAGTTTGGAATTCTAGCATCAGCAAATGAAATTAATGTAAAACTGACCCCCCCTTGCCTTCTTCCCCTGACCTGAATGTCTGTCACCCTAGCCCCGAGGAGGCCGGGCGGTACCTGGAGACTTACAAGGCCTATGAGCAGAAGCCGGCCGATCTCCTGATGGAGAAGCTGGAGCAGGACTTCGTTTCCCGGGTGAGGCACCCTCCCCTCCCTGCCTGGGCCTCCCCCCAGCTCCTTCTGGGGGTCTGAGCTGCAATCCTGATCTCAAGTCACACCTCTCCCCCCTCAATCCCACCCTCAGCTTCCAGTCACTTCTGCCCCAACAGCAGCTAGCAGGGTCTTCCTAAGCCTGCTTTCTTCAGCTCAAAACCCTTGGGTGGGGACTTCCCTGCTGGTCCAGTGGCTAAGCCTCCGAGCTCCCAATGCAGGGGGCCTGGGTTCGATCCCTGGTCGGGGATCTAGATCCCACATGCCGCAACTAAGAGTTTGAGAGCCATAGCTAAACCTCCTGCGTGCCACAACTAACATTTGGCATAGCCAAATAAATAAATATTAAACAAATAAACACCCAAACCCTCCCATGGCTCCCCAGTGCCCTCAGCACACTCTCCAAGGTCCTGCCTGTTGGACCCAGCAACCCCATCTACCCCCTACCTCCTCATTATGTCGCTTCTGTGTCCATTCCTGTTCTTCTGTTGGATTAGTTGCCTGATCTGGTCTTTCCCCTATCTCAGCTCCAATGCTTCCTTCTCCAGGAAGTCTTCCGGGATCCCCAGGTCAGGTCAAGTGCCCCCGCTGGGCTCCCTCAGCCCTGCCTGTCTGGGTCACTGTGTCTGGAACTGATCTCCCTCTCACAGTGGACTAGGAGCTCCAGGAGGCCAGGGCTGGGGCTGTCTCGGACCTCCCGTGTCCCCAGCACCACCAAACACTCAGGGAGTGCTCAGAATATTTGCTGAATGAACTGAATTGGGGCTCCAACGATAGGGTAATGGAGGATGCCCCCAGCCACCCTTGTGCAGGGTGTGGTGAGAACCCCCATTTTTTGAAAACGTAGGCCCAGAGAGGTCAGTTCCATGCCCAAGGTCTCACAGGAAGAAGGCAGTGGGGCCTGGTTTTGAAGTCGGGTCCAACTTCAGAGCCTACAGTCTTCCCCGGGGCAGAACCAGCTCAAGATAAATGACTTTTATCTTCTCATCCCATGACCAGCACCCTCTCAGCTAGTTGGGGATCACGCTGAGATGACCTTTTAATCATCAAAACACATAATCAAAAAACACACCCCAAAGCATTACTGTGCGCTTCCTGCATGCAGAGCAGCCTAGGGACACAGCAGTGACCCAGTGCCGCCCTCATAGGCTCAGTCTTGTTTCCTTTCTTCTCCCACCTCTGCCCCCGTCTCCTTTCCCTCCAGGTGACTGAATGTCTGACCACCGTCAAGTCAGTCAACAAAACGGACAGTCAGACCCTCCTGACTACTTTTGGGGTAAGGAACAATTCCCTTGTGCCGACTGACATTTCTACTTGCTTTGCTTTTCGAGGAAGCTGCCCACCTATTTCCTTCTACCTCCCAGTGCCCCCTCCCCATCCTCCCTGCCCTCCAGGAATATTGTACACCCACCGAGCAGCTGGGGGCAGGGGAGGCTTTGGGTTTACCTCCCCTGACCACTCGCTTCTACCTTCCTCAGTCTCTGGAACAGCTCATAGCTGCATCCCGGGAAGATCTGTCCTTGTGCCCAGGTCTGGGACCCCAGAAGGTAAGAGCCTGGGGAAATGGGCTTGAGGGGCTAAGGGTAGGAGGGAGCCCCAAAGAAATGGGACCGCAGATTCCAAAGTTCTGAGGTTTCAGAAGGCCCAGAGAGGGCGGGAACCAGCCCAACCTCACATAGCCAGTCTGGGATAGAATCTAGATCTGACCACTTCTCTGCTTGCCCCAACAATGTCCCCTCCAAGTGAGGAGAAAAAGAACCAGAAGCCCACTCCAATGTATCAAACAAATGGCTCATTTAATGACCGGTTCCTTTTCTTCTCCCCCTGCCTCCAGGCCCGAAGGCTGTTTGATGTCTTACACGAGCCTTTCTTGAAAGTGCCCCACTGACCCAGATGCCAAGGAGGTCCTCGGTGTAAAATAAAACACTTTTTTCTGGCACAGGCTCTGGCTGGCATGCTGGTGTAATCAGTGGGAGGGGGCTCTCTGCTCTCGCTTTCTGATGGCCCAGGCAGCCACCTTCAGCCTGTCTGTGTTGCAGTCATCTGTTTCCCGGGTGGACGCTTACATGGGATCCTGCTGCGGCTTCTTCTTACGCTTCCTCTCCTGTCCCGTAGGAGCAGCCTGCCCAGACTCGGGATTCAGCGGGGGCTCTGGCATCTCCTCCTGGGGTGCTGTCTCGGGCACCTGGCTTTTCTGGCCCTGCTTTTTCCTCTTCTTAGTGGCTGCTGGATCTGTCCTGGCCTCAGGCTGCCCCTCATCTGGCCCCTCAGGCTCCATCATCTCGCCTTGGGGGTTAGTCATCTCAGTCCCGGGCTCTGTCGCTAGATGCCCTCTTTCTTTCTTCTTCTTCTTCTTCTTGGTGGATGCTAGAGCTGCCTGAGGCTCAGCAGCACCTGGCAGCTCAGGCTCCATCCCCTCTGCCTGTGGCTCCACCACCTCTGTCCCTGGCTCTATCATCACATTTTGCTGTTTTTCTTTCTTCCTTCTCTTTTTGGGGGATCCCAGAGCTGCCTCAGCCTGTGGCTGCACATCAGGTGGCAGTAAAGGATCCATCACCTCCCCTGTGAGCTCCAGAGGCTTCACCTCTGGCTCTGTCGCCTCCATCCCTGGCTCCCTCATCCCTTTGTACCTCTTTTCCTTTTTCTTCTTTGAGGACGGCAGTGGGATGGCTTCCTCCTGTGGCTCCGTCTTCACCTGCAGCTGAGACTCCTCTGTCGTCCCCTCCACCGGCTCCATCTCTCCTGGCTCCTTCTGCTGCTTCCTCTTCTTTCTGGGGGACAGAACTGTCTCTTCCAGAGGCTCCCTTTTAACCCTGAGTTCTAGCTCCTCCACCGTCTTTTCTTTGGACTGTGGCATCCCTGTTTCTGGCTTGACCATTTCTACAAACTCTTTGGGCTTCTTTTTCCTCTCTTGGTGGTGGATGGGGACAGTGCTCCCGGAGGTGCCAACGTCTCAGCAGCGGGCTCTGTTGCCAGTGGCTCTGTCATCTCTAGTTCTTTCAGCTGGTGCGCTTTTTTCTTCTTCCCCACACCCAGCTCTGGGGACCCCAAAGCTGTGTCCACCTCCAGGGCCCCATGCTCATTCACTGCCTCCTGAGCAACTGAGGCTTCTGGCAAGTGTCTCTTCTTTTTCCTCTTCCCTGAGGCCAGGGACTTCAAGGCCAAGACAGACCCAGGCCCTGTGACCGGCGGGCTGCCTCCAAAGGCACAGAACCGAGGCCTCAGGCCAGGGGGTATCTGTGGTGGGGGACTTGCAGGAATGGACTGCAGTAGAGTCCCTGTCAGTGATTCCTGGGGACCCTCAAAGATCCTCAGGCTGCCCTGGGGTGCCAGGGCACAGGTGAGTCCCCCTCCTGCCTCCGCTGAGGGGGCCAACAGGGTTGCTTCTCCAGCTGTGGGGGCACTGCTGCTGAGAACCCTGTAGCGGTGCCGCTTGCCTGCCAACTTGCCCTTCACAATCTGGGAGCCAGAGAGAGGTACGAGTCGTCCATTGAGGCTGAAAATTGAAAAGAGGAGGGCAGAAGCTTGATCAGATTCTTTTGGTGGGTCAGGGGACAGCAGTTAAGATGCAGCATTTCTGGGTTCCCCAAGAAAGCCCCTTTAAGTACCTCACCTCGTTCAGCCACTGGGGTGAGAAATGATCCCGGTAGTTGGCATGGGACCTCTTACCAGTCTGGGGCGAAGTCCACAGGGGCCTGGATGAGCCACAGCTCTGTATCTGGGCCGGTCAATTCCTCCAAAGAGAAACGGCTGTGTTCTGAGGCTGGAGGCGTCGCAGTAAAGTTGGGGGGACAAGAAAACCGAGCAGCACCTGCAGAAGGGGAAATGGTCATTTTTGCCGGTCCAGTCCTCCAGGGCGCGCCTATCGGTCCATTAGTCTCAACTTCTTGAGCGCCCCAATCCTCTTACCATGCCTTTCCTCTCTCTTGTCTTTCTCCAGAGTTTCGCCTATATCCGCCATCCCAACCCTAGTTTTCCCCACCAGTAACTCCCCACCCCTGATCCTCAAATATCCTCTATCTGAATGCCTCCCCGTCCCCACCATCCCCCAGGGGATGCACTCTCCGCTTGCTCAGATTCTTTTGGTGAGACGGGGCAGCAGCTGAGAAAAGGCATTTCTGGGTTCCCCAGGAAAACCCTTCTAGATTTCCCCCAGGTTTAGCCACTGGGGTGAGAAGCATGGTCCGGTCTCAAGGGTGTCTCTTTTTTCCGTCCGAACGCTCCAGGGCGCCCCTTTCTCCTCCCGCCAGCCAACTCTGCACCCTGTAGGCCCGCCCTGAAGCAACTCACCGCCGGAAGGGGTCCCCGCCATCCCTGGACCCTTGCCACAGGTAGACCAAGCAACTCAGGCCCCGCCGCCGACCACGTGGAACTACAGGGGTGGGGCCTCGTCAGTGAGCGTCCATGCGGCACGGGAGCGCGGGAGGTGTCGCTCGGAGCTCGCTCTCTCTGTGAGCATAACTAGGGGGGATTTCCACTTGTGCACGGGCGAGAAGCGAGAAAAGTCATCTTTTACTGAAAGTCTACTCCAAAAAAGCAGCTGATTCGTTGTCTGGGGCGTGAGGAGGAGTTAGAGCCGCACAAGGTCCCGGCGTGTATCCCCACAGCCTTTCACACATGATTTGGTCCAATGTTGCCTTAAAGGGGCCGCCACATTCATAGGCCCTAACTCTTAAAGAGACAGGAAGATCGAGTGGTCTGAAATCCTTAAAGAGACCGGTAAGGGTCCAGGTGGGCAGGACTGTGGTTTTAGTGTTTCAAACTCTTCTAGGGAGGCCCAGATGCCTCGGAAGTTCAGAACTTGACTGGGAGAGGTGGGAAAGCCGAGGAATGAGGGCTTTTAACTACCAGCCAGGGGCGGGCTTTCGGGGCTCCAGGGGAGCGGGAAATACAGGGGGAGGAGCCTGTGGATCCCGAGAAGGAGCCTCCGGGCTCCCGAGCTGGACACGCGTGG
>SJXQ01012448.1:116110-131941 GCA_006408695.1 Aepyceros melampus | reverse complement strand
CCTCTTCCACTTGTAGGGAGACGGGGGATGTACCATGTATCTCCAGGAGCGGGGGGGCGGGGATCATATCATCTGAACAGGTGATGGGAGGAGCCAGGTAGGCAGTATCATGGCGCTGTGCCCAGGGTCTGGAGCGAAGGGGTCACTGTAGCCTCAGGTGGGCTCCAGAGCGACGCACAGTTGGAGCAGGGCAGGCTGTAGGACGCAGGGGTGGGGCAGCGTCTGTGAGAGGTGAGCCTGCAGGGACTACGGGACAGCATGCTGTGCTGTGGCGGAAAGTAGGTGGGAGCCCGGGGGCTGTAACACTGGCCTTGGCGGTGAGCGGCGGCAGGCCGGGCCTGGGGGATGAAGGCGGAGAAGTAGCCCTTCCACCGAAGAGGAGGAGGGCTGTAACCTCCGGGTTAGGGGGGAGTGTGACCCCTTTTGTCGTAGGTCGGTGGAGCCTAGAGATACGAGGATTGTGGCGTCCTGCTAGCCTGGACTCGGAGAGTCCTGTGAGAATGCTGTAGAGATTGGACAGCGCACCTGCAGGGGGAGGGAGGGGCCGAGAAACGGGAGCGTGGTGGGCTGGACCATTTAAGGGGGGAGCCTGGTGGGCTGTACCATTTGGAAAGGGGGTAAATCCTTGGGCATTTTTACCACTTTAAGGGAGTCGGTGCGGCTGGGCTATACTATCTGGAAAACGATTACATCCTCTTTGGAGACTATCTTTTGACTGGGAAGTGCGCAGACTGCACCATCTGGAAAGGGGCCGTTGGGACCACTTCCGGGGGAGGAGTAGGGCTGTACCCTTGGAAGTACTGCTTGAGTCCTCTATGGAGACTGAAGCTCTTAAGTGGGGGGCGGTCGGGGCAGGGAGCGGCAGACAATTACACTTCTAGGAGAGGTCTAGGAACTTAACCAGGTATAAGAGGAAATGAGGACACCGACCCTTCCCTGGGGTTCGTGGCCAGGCCTGATGCACCCCATTAGAGACTCCCAGTCCCAGCAGCTGAATGCAGCTCAGGCGCCCCCCTCCAGACAGGGCTACACACACAACTTTAGTAGGAGCTCATTCCCCCAGGTGGGGCTGGTGTCGGATCTCAGGCTCTGTCCCTGAGTGTTCCCGGCCCACCCTGGACCGGGCGCTGACCATCCCTGCGGTTTCCTGTTTCAGATGTGGAGCAGAGCATGGGGCTGATGTACAACGGGGTGGTGTACGCCCTCTGGGACTACAGCGCGGAGTTCGGGGACGAGCTGTCTTTCCGAGAGGGCGATTCGGTCACCGTGCTGCGGAGGGACGGGCTAGAGGAGACGGACTGGTGGTGGGCCACGCTGCGCGGCCAGGAGGGCTACGTGCCCCGGAACTACTTCGGGGTGAGACCAGAAGAAATGTTGTGCCGGTCTCCTGACGGCTGTTTGAGGAAAGGGGTGATCCCACGGATGGGGAGAGGGGGCAAGAGAGACATCCCTTTATGCTGGGGTGGAGGGGTGGTCAGAAGAGTCCATTATCTGTCGTGGGGAGGTGAGGAAGAGACCATTATACTAACAGGGGAGGTAAGGGAAATCCCTTCTAGAAGAGGAAGAACCCCCTTGCTAGTGGTACTTCGTAGGGGTACTCACCGGTACTCTTTTTCCGATTATGTGATTGGTTTCTGCTCAAGCAAATATTTTTATTATCCCTAATTATAATTCATGGAGAGGTAAAGAAGAATGTATTTTAGCCAAGAGGAGTATGGAGAATCCCAGTTTGATGATGGAGGGGCACTTATTGTGTATTACCGGCATGGAAACTTTTTGTTACACTGCCCTGGGCAGGGTGAGGAAGAATCCATTAATATAATCGCGGTAGGATTGAGGGAGAGTCTGCTAGGTAAGGGGAGGAGAACAGGAAGTCTCATGACTCTCCTGGGAGACAAGAAGATGCCTTTAATTAGGGCATAGTGGCAGGTGGGTCCCAATCAGACGGCCATGGTGGGCGGGAGAGGCGGGCGTCTTTTTTAAGACGGGGAAGTCTCCATTTCATCCAGCCCGCTGCCAACTGGAAGGCTCGATCTGGTGCTTGCCGGGGGATTCCAGTGTGGTCTGCGAGATGCTGAGAGGGTCCGTGAGGAAGGGATGGGAGGATGGAGACGGCCCACGTGTTTGAGGGGTGGATTAGGTGACTGTGTTACATTTGGGGTGAAGCCAAATGGTGGGAGCTCCCGGCATCTGAAGAGCCTGTCTTCCCTCAGCTCTTCCCCAGGGTGAAGCCTCAGAGGAGTAAGGTGTAGCTGGAGAGAAGGACGTTTCCAAGGGAGACAGGATGAAGCAGCAGCTGCCTTCGCTCCAGACCTCCTCCTCCTTTCCCGCTGCATCTCTCTGCACCCCCAAGCCCTTGCAGCGGTGGGGTCCTTGCCAACAGCTCTCTGGAAACCCTGGGGAGAACGAAACCCCAGCCTTAAACGTAGAAGCCTGCCTTAGCTGTGGGAGGTCGTGGTGGGGCTGGGAATATCATCCGGGGCAAAAGAGATCCCCCCCATGTGCCAAATCAGGTCCCATCCAAAGTGCCTCCTATTTCCACTGCCAACTCACCCCCTGCGCCCCCAAAGCAAGCTAACCCACCATCCCAGCAGAGCCTGGAGTAGGTCACCGCCACTGGATTACCCCGGGAGTCACCTGTACCCAGTATCTACCAGCAGCCTTCAGGGGCCAGGTGAGGCGTGGGCATCTTTGTCTCTATCAACATCCCTGCTCTATCTCTCCCCAGTCGAGTGCCTTCACATAGCTCTGGTGTGACAACCAAACGGGGAGTTTTCCTTTTTAAATAAAGGTAGTTTGCACAGAAATTGACTTCCTTCTCTTTGAATTCCATCCTGACTTAATAAGTGCTTGTCATTGTTAATATGTTTGGTAAACCAGTCTTAAAGTAGTCCCTTGGGAGGGATTTCTCTTGTGTGAATACAGTCCTCCCTCTTTCAACTATGCTTTTTTTTTTGACTGCACCACACCTCTGCAAGTGGAAGCGCAGAGTCTCAGCCGCTGGACTACCAGGTAAATTCCTGGCTGCTGCTTTTTAAGCATCTTTAAACTGGACTTCCCTTGTAGCTCAGTCTGTAAAGGATCTGCCTGCAGTGCAGGAAACCTGGGTTTGATCCCTGGGTTGGGAAGATCCCCTGGAGAAGGAAATGGCAACCCACTCCAGTATCCTTGCTTGGAAAATCTCATGGACAGAGGAGCTTGGTCCCAAAGAGCTGGGCAGGACTGAGCGCTGACACTCACTTAAGCTTAAAGACATGGAAGTGAAAGTAGTGAAAGTGTTAGTCGCTCAGTCGTGTGAGACTCTGCGACCCCAGGGACTGTAGCCCGCCAGGCTTCTCTGTCCATGGAATTCTCCAGACAAGAATACACGGAGTGGGTTGCCGTTCCCTTCTCCAGGGGATCTCCATATCTGATAATTCTGCCATCTTTAGTTTGGGACCTTCTGTTTCTCTAATTTGCTGTGTCTGCTGGTTGTCACTCACGGTGGCTTGTTTCCTCGTGTGTCCTGAAATGATGGGTTGTGAGATCATCTTCAGCAGGATTTTACCATGTGTTCTTTTCGAGGCTCTGACCCCAAAGAGTGATTTTCCTTGGTTTCTGCCCCACTTTATTTCATAAACTGCTCCGTGAAGATTTTTGATAAATCACAAGCCTTTCTCTCTTCTGATTTGTATTTCTTTACAAATCATAAAGCTTCCACTTAAAAAAAAATTTTTGTATCCTTCTTTCTAGTCTTTTCTTAAAACTTCATATACAGTATGAGATATATTTTAAAATTGCAGCCATACTATGCCTATGGTCTGTAATTGTTAATTTTTCATTTAACATTATAAACATTATGTTGTGAACATTTTCCCTGTCATTCTCATTATCTGCAATGTCCAAAACAACTCAGGGGAGTATTTAAATTATTTTAAATAATATTTAAATTGATTTAAATTAAATAAAAATTAAGGATTCAATTCCTCAGTCACATTAGACACTTTTTAAATGCTCAGTAGCCACGTGGCTACTGAGTACTGTTTTGAACTGTGCAGATAGAGAACTTTTTTCACCATCCCAGAAAGTTTTACTGGATAAAGCTGATGTATGACATTTCCGTCATCCAGAAGCGCCACTGTGCCTCTTCTCAGTCTATGCGTGTTTCCTCCCCATAAGGAGTAACCCTTTCTATCACTGCCAATTAATTTTCATGAAAATACTTTAAAAATCAAATGGTACTGGTACTAAGATATGTGTAATGAAGAAAAATGGTCCCCTCTGCCACCTCTCCCTACTCCTGTTTTCCAGAGGCCTCTACTTTCAACTGCTTTAGCTGTTTCCTCTGGTATTTTCTTGTATGTGTTTAAGTATGCTGAGTTTGCTATTTCTCTTTCCTTTTGGCTGTGCTGGGTCTCCGTTGCTGCATGGGCTTTTCTCTAGGTGCGGTGCGCAGGCTTCTTACTCCGGTGGCCTCTCTTTTTGTGGAGCACGGGCTCTAGGACACGTTGGCTTCAGCAGCTGCGGCTCATGGGTTCTGAAGCTGGGGTTCCTGGGCTCTAGAGCACAGGCTCAAAAGTGGTGGCGCAGGGGCTTAGTTGCTCTGCAGCATGTGGGATCCTCCTGGACCAGGGATCAAGCATTTGAAATTATCCTTAATAAAACCCATAGGTGTCATTTCAGGGGGTATCCAGAGAGCTCCACTACCACAGTCCTTTAGGTCTCAGTGCAGAGAAGAATTCAGCGAGAGCAAAGTGGTAGATAAGAAGGGACTTATTAGACTAGGTCGACTGTGAGGCTGACAAAGAGGGAAGTGAGAAATGCTCCACCCTGAGAACTTAGTGGGCTACAGTTTCATAATCAAAGGAAAAGTGAGGAGGGGGAGAAGACCTTCTTTCTTGAGTAGAAGTCATGCTTTTATCATTAGCTCCTCCTCCAGGTCGAGCAGGGGAGTTTTCTTGCACTGCGTGGTCAAGCTACATCCGCAAATTATTGTTTTTTGTGTACAGAGAGCATGTCCTAGGCATCACTCACTCACTGAGCTCACTGGGCAGGAAGTGGGGCTCATGCCACCATTGTCTTATTGTTTGGGGGGTGTGTCCTTGTTTCCTGGTTTTGTTGCTAAGCAAGGCTGCTTGTTTTTGTGGATAAGCAAACCAGCATTCTGGAGTCATCATTAACTTTCAGGGGTCTCTGTTTTTCTACTTACAGTCCTTACTGGGAATTAACTATTTAAGCACCTGTTTTGTCCCTTCATTCTGTCCCTGTCATCAACCACTAATAAAATGCCCCTAATTTTGTACATCTGACATGCTAGCAGAAGAGACAGACCATGCACAAAATGATAAGCAAAAAACATATAGTCCATCAGATGCTGATCACTGTTTTGGAAAAAAACTAAAGCAGAAGTGGATATATTGTGCTTGATTGCACATGTATTCATTCGTTTCCTATGGCTACTGTCACAAATGACCGCAAACTTGGTGGCTTAAAACAACACACATTAAAAAAAATAATTTTTATATTTATTTGTGGCTGTGCTGAGTCTTTGTTGCTGCACAGGCTTTCTCTAGTTTCAGAGAGCAGGGGCTACTCTCCAAGTCACAGTGCTCCGGCTCCTCATTGCCGTGGCCTCTCCTGTTGCTGAGCATGGGCTCTAGGCACGTGGGCTTAGTAGTTAGCACAGGCTCATTAGTCGTGGAGCACCGGCTTAGTTGCTCCAAGGCCACTAAGGGATCTTCCCAGACCAGGGGTCAAACCTGTGTCTCCTGCAGTGGTAGGCGAATTCATTACCACTGAGCCACCAGGGAAGCCTCAACACTTATTTGTTTTCTTGCAGTTCGTCAGATCAGAAGTCTGTTTCCCTGGGCTGAAATCAAAGTGTTGGCGGGGCTGCACTCCCTCTGGAGGCTGCACTCCCTCTGGAGGCTGCAGGGGAGAATCAATTTCCTTGCCTTTTCCAGCTTCTAGAGCTGCATTCTTTAATTCCTTGGCGCTGCCCTCTTCCTCCAGCTTCAAAGCCCAAGGCTTGTATCTCTCTTTATTGTCCAGTTCCCTCTGTTTCTGTCCTGCTGTCAAATCTCCCTTTTATGAGGACACCTAATTATACTTAGGACGCACCTGGATAGTTCAAGACCCTCACCTTCATCACACCTGCAAGTTCCCTTTTGCCATTATGTAGGCATACTCTTTATGTAGGGGGAAAATGAAAATGCAGTCAGTATTGCTAAAAGAGCTCTCTGAAACGGAGCTGGGAGGCCACTGAGGAAGTGTGACTTCTGCACATCCCAGCCTGGCTAGAACCTCAGCTTGTAATCACCTATTGTCTTAACATAGGCATCCAGAACACCTACCAAAAATGTAAGATCTTTGCATGTAGGCTCAGTAGTTGAGGCTCGAGGGCTCTAGAGTGCAGGCTCAGTATTTGTGGCACAGAGGCTTAGTCGCTCCACGGCATGGGGAATCTTCCTGTACTGGGGATCGAAACTGCAATCATCCCCAGCATGGGCAGTTAGGTTCTTTACCACTAGCGCCACCTGGGAAGCCTGAAATAACCCTTCAGTTCAGTTCAGTTCAGTCGCTCAGTTGTGTCCGACTCTTTGCTACCCCATGAATCGCAGCACGCCAGGCCTCCCTGTCCATCACCAACTCCCGGAGTTCACCCAGATTTACGCCCATCGAGTCAGTAATGCCATCCAGCCATCTCATCCTCTGTCGTCCCCTTCTCCTCCTGCCCCCAATCCCTCCCAGCATCAGAGTCTTTTCCAATGAGTCAGCTCTTCGCATGAAGTGGCCAAAGTACTGGAGCTTCAGTTTTAGCATCATTCCTTCCAAAGAAATCCCAGGGTTGATCTCTTTCAGAATGGACTGGTTGGATCTCCTTGCAGTCCAAGGGACTCTCAAGAGTCTTCTCCAACACCACAGTTCAAAAGCATCAATTCTTCGGCACTCAGCCTTCTTCACAGTCCAACTCTCACATCCATACATGACCACAGGAAAAACCATAGCCTTGACTAGACGGACCTTAGTCGGCAAAATAATGTCTCTGCTTTTGAATATACTATCTAGGTTGGTCATGATTTTTCTTCCAAGGAGTAAGCGTCTTTTAATTTCATGGCTGCAGTCACCATCTGCAGTGATTTTGAAGCCCCCAAAATAAAGTCTGACACTGTTTCCCCATCTATTTCCCATGAAGTGATGGGACCGGATGCNGACCTTAGTCGGCAAAGTAATGTCTCTGCTTTTGAATATACTATCTAGGTTGGTCATGATTTTTCTTCCAAGGAGTAAGCGTCTTTTAATTTCATGGCTGCAGTCACCATCTGCAGTGATTTTGAAGCCCCCAAAATAAAGTCTGACACTGTTTCCCCATCTATTTCCCATGAAGTGATGGGACCGGATGCCATGATCTTCATTTTCTGAATGTTGAGCTTTAAGTCAACTTTTTCACTCTCCTCTTTCACTTTCAACAAGAGGCTTTTTAGTTCCTCTTCACTTTCTGCCATAAGGGTGGTGTCATCTTCATATCTGAGGTGATTGATATTTCTCCCAGCAATCTTGATTCCAGCTTGTGTTTCTTCCAGTCCAGCATTTCTCATGATGTACTCTGATATAAGTTAAATAAGCAAGGGGGACAATATACAGCCTTGATGCACTCCTTTTCCTATTTGGAACCAGTCTGTTGTTTCATGTCCAGTTCTAACTGTTGCTTCCTGACCTGCATACAGATTTCCTTCAAGAGGCAGGTCAGGTGGTCTGGTATTCCCATCTCTCTCAGAATTTTCCACAGTTTATTGTGATCCACACAGTCAAAGGCATAGTCAGTAAAGCAGAAATAGATGTTTTTCTGGAACTCTCTTGCTTTTTCCATGATCCAGCAGATGTTGGCAATTTGATCTCTGGTTCCTCTGCCTTTTCTAAAACCAGCTTGAACATCAGGAAGTTCACGGTTCACGTATTGCTGAAGCCTGGCTTGGAGAATTTTGAGCATTACTTTACTAGCATGGCTCCAGTTTAGGCCTTTACAATCAGCCTCCTGTTTGCCCTCCAAAATGGAAGTAACAACAGATAACAGGGTAAACGGCTTGTCTTTGTCTCTTTTAAACACCTTAAGATAATAATTATGGCAAGGACAAAGAGGGGCAAAATACTGTTTGAGTAAAGGATTAAGGAATCTCCGCCCCTCCCCCCCCCCACCCTTTCTGGGACAAGGGAAACACACCAAGCCGGCAGAAAGGCTCCGGTGTGTCAAAAGCCAGGGGATAATTCCAGGCCGTAACGAGGCTTGCTGGTCCCAGAAGACTTCACCTCCAGATTCATCTTGGCTGAAGGGTGAGTGGGCACCTTAGGTGAGGGAGGGGGGACAAAGCAAGATGACTGGCGTGAGGAAAGAGCAAGATCTGGAAAACTGCCCCCTTACAACAGATTTAAACTTCCTAAAGGTATAACCCCAGAGTTTGTCCCTGCGTCTTTCCACACGTATTCTTCTTTTCCAGTAAACTTCTTACTTTTCTCTTTACCTTCTGCCTCCTCCCCCGAATTTTTTCTTAACACGGCAGGCAACGACTGGGAATCCAGGTCCTAGCCTCTGGCCTCTGAGATCCAGAGGTTAAGTTCCTGATCAGGAACTAACTCTTGTTCCCAGCTTATGCTCGCTTCTGCTTGCTGCAAACTGCGGTTACTACTGCGTGCATCGGAAATTAGGAAGCGCAAATACACGGGACATGATAATTGGGAGCTCCTGCCTGGAGAATCCCATAGACAGAGGAGCCTGGTGGGTTACAGTCCACGGAGTCGCGAACAGTCGGATACGACTGAGCGATTATGTACAGCACAGGGCATCCCTGGTGGCTCAGATGGTAAAGAATCTGCCTGCAATGCGGGAGACCTAGGTTCGACCCCTGGGCTGGGAAGATTCCCAGGAAGCCCTCTATGATCCCCCAGGCTCTGACCCTATCTGGGTTCTCCCATTACAGACTTGGTTACTTTATTGAAGTCGGGGGGAAAAGGAGTACCTCTTAAAACCAAGAATATAATAGAATAAAATTGAGTATGTATTCGCTGCTCAGGTAATCTGGACAGGCGCGGGAAGACCGAATGCCAGCGAATGAGATCGATTCTCTCAGTTCTCTTCCATCAACGTTTCCTTCTGGGTACTCGGCGATCCTCCGCGATGCCTCCGGCAACACCTCCCCCGGAACCCGCCTCCCGCAATTGCCGTGCGCACGCGCACTGTGTCTCCTGACGTCGCTCCAGTGAGGGAGTGACGGGCAGGCTCAGCCAATGGCGTCGCGAAGAAGGTGGGGCAGCGCCTCGCGGATGCCCTGAGGAGCCTGTCTTTTCTGAATATTCATGAGGGAGGCGGGCCGACGCCGCTCCAAGCCGCGACCGTCGCCATGAAGTGAGAGGGGGGCCCTGGGTTCGCGGCTCGCGAGCGGGCGTGGGGGTCCGGAAGATTCGGGGACGCGTGGTCAGGCCTCGGATCCCGGCGGAGCGAAGGGAGGCTGCCGCGCTGGGGTCGGGATAGCTGCGGGGAGGGCCAGCGAGGGAATGCCGAAGGGACCTGGAGGCTGCTAGAGAACTGGGGGGATGTGCGGGACGGACCAGCCGGCCGGTGCTCGGCGGGCAACCGCTCTCGGCCCGGCGGCAGGGGATGTGGGGGCTGGAGAGGGGCTGAGGGGACGGGGGACTGATCCGGCAGCCCTCGCCGCTAGGCTCAACGTGGACGGGCTGCTGGTCTACTTCCCCTACGACTACATCTACCCGGAGCAGTTCTCGTACATGCTGGAGCTCAAACGCACGCTGGATGCCAAGGTGGGTGGGCCGGGCTCTCCGCTGCTCACCTGAGAGGTAGGGCTGATCAACACGCGCCTTTAAGACTGAGATTGCAGCGGTCCCTAACCTTTTTGGCACCAAAGACCAGTGTTGGAGAAGACAGTTTGCGGACGGAGGGATTCAGACTCATTTTTGTGCAGTTTATTTCTATTATTACATCGGGTCTATCAGACATTCGATCATTAGGCCTCATATCATCAGGCATTAGATCCTGGAGGTTGCGGACCCCTGGTCTAGAGTTGAGAAATCTGAGGTCCTTGTGATAGCCAGCGCTGCCAAACTTCCTATCTCAAATAATAGTAATTAAAAGTAGTATCAGCTGACCTTTATCAAAGGCTGAACTGCTCCGTGGTTGGCTTAGGCATATAGACACTCAGGAATTGGCTGCCCACAGCAGTGTGTCCTTGGGTAAATCACTTAATCTCCCCTCTGCAGTCTTCACCTTGGTAAATAGCCATAGTAATAGTACCTACCTCAGCTTAATATGGGGCTTCCCAGGTGGCTCAGATGGTAAAGAATCTACCTGCAATGCAAGAGGCCCGGATTCGATCCCTGGGTGGGGAAGATCCCCTGGAGAAAAGAAAGGCAACCCACTCCAGTATTCTTGCCTGGAGAATTCCGTGGACAGAGGAGCTTGGAAGGTTACAGTCCATGGGGTTGCAAAGAATTGGACAGGACTGAGTAATTAACACTTTCACTACTTTCATATTAATGGGGGCTGCAGGGGTTAATTCACTAAGTAAGGCAGAAGTTCTCAACTGGGGACCATTTTGACCCCCAGAGGACACTCAGCAAAGTGTGGAGACATTCCCAATTGTCAGTACTAGTGGAGGAGGGGTGCACTGGCGTCTAGTACGTAGAGGCCATTCCTGCTGCAGTGGGGGACAGACCCCACAATCAAGTGTTATCGGGCCTCCAAATGTCAAGAGAGTCGAGGCTGAGATACTCTGATGTAAGACACTTAGTAATAGTGCCAGGCACAGAGTTAAGTGCTGTGCTAAAAGAGAGGCCTTGCTACATATCCCTGGTAGTGCAGACAGTAAAGAATCTGCGTGCAGTGCAGGAGATTCCTGCGTTGGGAAGATCCCCTGGAGAAGGGCATGGCAACCCACTCCAGTATTCTTGCCTGGAGAACCCCATGGACAGAGGAGCCTTGCAGGCTATAGTCCTACAGTCATGGGGTCGCAAAGAGACATGACTGAAGGGACTTGGCATACATACATATCAGATATTGTACTAAATACTTAGCCCTCAGTTTGTCCCTAGTCCTCATAGTCATGTGATGAAGAAGAGCTTATTAGACCCCCAGTCCCTGTTTTTTTTTTTTTTGCTGTACTGCATGGCTTGCATGATCATAGTTCCCTGACCAGGGTTTGAACCTGGGCCCTTGGTAGTGAAAGCTCGCAGTCTTCACCACTGTAGGCCAATTTTTAGAGATACAGAGTCCTCAGAGAGGTTGAGAGGTCTTGCCTAAGACCACTCAACCAGAGTGGCAAAAGTGGGGTTCAAATCCACTGCCCCTGAGGCCTAGATTTCTAACTGCTATGTTGTCCTGTTATTCCAAGATGGTTTCATTCTGGGGGGAGGGTCCCAGAGTTTGTGTCCCTGGAGTTTTGAGCGCCTGTGTCGTGTCCCTCCTGCCCACCACAAACAGGGTCATGGAGTCCTGGAGATGCCCTCAGGCACTGGGAAGACAGTGTCCCTATTGGCCCTGATCATGGCATACCAGCGGGTAAGTGACTCCCTGGGCCCGAGGAGGGGGCAGCAGGAGGAGGCTGGAGGGGGGCCAAGGCTGAGCCCATGGTTGTCGGCAGGCGTATCCCCTGGAGGTGACTAAACTCATCTACTGCTCGAGGACTGTGCTGAGATTGAGAAGGTGAGCCCTGGGCTATCCCAGGCCCCCCGCCCTCACTCTCCCCTAACCCATCTGTCCCCCTGGTGGTTGCCACCATAGCTTTGAGCCTATGGGAAGCTGGGGAAGGGGCTAGAACCTGCCTGGACAGGGGCTTGGACTTTCAGTGAGGCCAGTTCCCCCCTCCTTCATCTGTAACAGGTGATTGAAGAACTTCGAAAGTTACTCAGCTTCTATGAGAAACAGGAGGGTGAGAAGCTGCCATTTTTGGGGCTGGCTCTGAGCTCCCGGAAGAACCTGTGTATTCATCCCGAGGTGAGTGCTCATTCCTCCCCCTCTCTAAGTGTCAGGGTTGAAGAAACTCTTCCGTCCAACTGGGAGTTCTAGATCCCCACCCAGACCACTGCAGATGGTGACTGCAGCCATGCAATTAAAAGGCGCTTACTCCCTGGAAGAAAAGTTATGACCAACCTAGATAGCATATTCAAAAGTAGAGACATTACTTTGCCGACTAAGGTCCGTCTAGTCAAGGCTATGGTTTTTCCTGTGGTCATGTATGGATGTGAGAGTTGGACTGTGAAGAAGGCTGAGCGCCGAAGAATTGATGCTTTTGAACTGTGGTGTTGGAGAAGACTCTTGAGAGTCCCTTGGACTGCAAGGAGATCCAACCAGTCCATTCTGAAGGAGATCAACCTTGGGATTTCTTTGGAAGGAATGATGCTAAAACTGAAGCTCCAGTACTTTGGCCACCTCATGTGAAGAGTTGACTCACTGGAAAAGACCCTGATGCTGGGAGGGACTGGGGGCAGGAGGAGAAGGGGACGACAGAGGATGAGATGGCTGGATGGCATCACGGACTCAATGGACGTGAGTCTGAGTGAACTCCGGGAGATGGTGATGGACAGGGAGGCCTGGCGTGCTGCGATTCATGGGGTCACAGAGTCGGACACGACTGAGCAACTGAACTGAACTGACCCAGACCCGACCTCTCAGGGAGATGTGCAGGGGCCGCGCACAAAGTTCTCTTCTCTCTATCACTCATGGCTCAGGCACACCTCCTCCAGGGAGCCTTCCCACTTCCCCCAGCCTGGGAGAGGTGAAGGGTAGCTCCTGGAGTCTGGCAGGCCTGGTTTCCTGATTCTGAAACGTACTAACCATATACTCTTGCATACGTGATTTCTGCTGTCTGGGCTTCAGTCCGTCTGTCTGCAAAATGGGGATAATTAATTACCTGCTTCATACTGTTGTTAATAAGACTGGGCAAGGAGGTGGGGGCTGGGTGAAATGGGTGAAGCAGTCAAAAAGGACAGACTTCTAGCTATGAAATGAATAAGTCATATAATGTAGAGTTGACGCTTCGTATCTGTGGGATCAGGAGCCGCAGGTCAGGAGAGCCGACTGTGCTAGGTCACTTATTTATTTATGTGTTTACTTAGCTGTGCTGGGTTTTAGTTGTGGCATGTGAGGTCTAATTCTCTGACCAGGAATCGAACCCGGGCCCCCAGCTTTGGGAGCTGGGAGTCTTAGCCACTGGACCACCAGAGAAGTCCCTTGAGATGCTTGCTTTTGAGTCAGAGTTTGCCTTAGGACTTCAAATTAAGAGCCATAAATGAAGAGGCACCATGTAGTAAATCGCTGCATGGGTGTGTCCAGAACACGTGCAAAGGGTGGTTCTGTCCCCCTTAGGATACTAAGAAGTTGAGAATGAACGAGCTGGAGTAGGTTTTCTGGAAACGTGGCAAGGGCATAAGCAGTATTATAGTGTATTTCAGGGCGGTGTCTTGTCTCCAGAGCTGTATAGTGACCTGGATAAGGCTGAAGGTTGCACCAAATATTTCCATCTCAGTTTTTTCCTTCCACGGGCCTGCTGCCTTGGAAGGACTTCCCAGCATAGCTGTAGTCTTCATCTGGACTGACAAGTTTTTCAAAGTAGATTTGCTGTTAGCTCTCTGCTTCAGTCCTAGCAAAAGTTTTCAAAGTTTTAAAATACTTTTCTGTGGGAGCATCTGTGACACATTTAGCCTTGCGTGCCTCATATGACACACTTGCACCTGTTTTACTTATTGTCTTTTGCCTCACCCCACAGCATGTGGGATCTTAGTTCCTCGCCCAGGGATCGAACCTGCACCCCCTGTATTGGCAGTGCAGAATCTTCACCACGGGGTCACCACGGAAGTCCCTGTATTGCTTGTTAAAAGTAATAAGAATAAAATGTAAAGAAAGAGAAAGAAGCAACACAGTCTTTGCCGCTGATGAGATGGGAGAGGGAGGGGCCCACAGCCTGAGAGCCCTCACTTTGGGGAGAGGACAGTTTCGTTCTGAGGAAGGGCAGCCCTGGGCTGTGATGATGCCACCAACAGCCTTGGAGGGTTCGGAGCAGGGCAGGGCCAAGGAAGGTCTCAAACTGCGATCAGAACATCTGCTTCTCAGACCTTGCCAAGGTTTCTGGTTGTTGTAGCACTTTAAAAGATAAAGCGTAATCTACATGCTGAAGGTTCTTCAACCCTTAATGTTAAAAAAAAAAACACTGAGGTATAATTGACATTGCACAAGGCTTAATGTTTTGTTCATTTTATTATTTATTTTTGGCCGTGTTGGGGTTATTACTTCCGCGCACAGACTTTCTCTAGCTGCAGCGAGCAGGGCCTCCTCTCGTTGCAGCGTGTGCTTCTCATCGTGGTGGCTTCTCTTGTGGCAGAGTGCAGGCTCTAGGCTCGTGGGCTCAGTAGTGTGGCACACGGTCTTAGTTGCTCCGTGGCATGTGGGTTCTTCCCAGACCAGGGATCGAACCTCTGTCCCCTGCGTTGGCAGGTAGATGCTTAGCCACTAGACCACCAGGGAAGTCCTAGGGTTTAACATTTTAAAAAGAATAAGAGCCCAACAGTTGGGCCACTCTTGCATCCTTGCGGTAAGTTTGCAGGTGTCTTAACTGTTTGATCACGAAGCAGCAGGTTCAGGACAAGTTTTGCCCGAGTCCCACCCTGGTCATCTCACAGGATGACCTCCTACCCCACCAGCCGTCAGGTGTTGAGCCCCGGGTTCCAGGCGTGCTCAGGGTTCTTGGCCTGTCCCGGTACAAGATGCTCCCCGGCCCGCAGGTGACGCCCCTGCGCTTTGGGAAGGACGTGGATGGGAAATGCCACAGCCTCACGGCCTCTTACGTGCGGGCGCAGTACCAGCGGGACTCCAGCCTGCCCCACTGCCGCTTCTACGAGGTACCTGCGGGGCAGCGGGGGGCGAGGGATGGCGAGTTGCAGCAGTCAACCCCCTTGACCCCCAGCTACCCTCTCACCCCAGGAATTTGATGTCCACGGGCGCCAGGTGCCCCTCCCCACGGGCATCTACAACCTGGATGACCTGAAGGCCGTGGGACGGCGCCAGGGCTGGTGCCCGTACTTCCTGGCCCGATACTCAGTGAGGCCCTGGGGCCGCGGGCGGCGGGGAGGGTTACAGGCTGCCCGGTCTGCCCGTCTGCCTGCCTGGATCTCCCTGTTGGTCTGCCTGTGTCTGTTCCTGTCTGTCTCTACCTCTGCCTGCATGTCTGTGTGTGTCTGTCTACCTGCCTGTGTCCTTCCCTTTGCCTCACCTCTGCCGGCCTGGGAGGGAGAGATGTGACCTGGTGGAGTCCACCAGGCGGCAGGGCCCTGGGGGTGGGCGCTGGCAGGCGGGCCGGGGTGACCCTGCCCCCTCGGCCCCCAGATCCTGCACGCCAACGTGGTGGTCTACAGCTACCACTACCTGCTGGACCCCAAGATTGCCGACCTGGTGTCCAAGGAGCTGGCCCGCAAAGCTGTGGTTGTCTTTGACGAGGCCCACAACATCGGTGAGCAGAGAGCGGGGTGGGGAGGCGAGGCGGCCCCTCCACTACTGCTGCGTCCCTTGCCTGAGCCCAGCCCTCTCCCCGGCCCCCAGACAACGTCTGCATCGACTCCATGAGTGTCAACCTCACCCGCCGCACCCTGGATCGGTGCCAGGCCAACCTGGATACCCTGCAGAAGACGGTGCTCAGGTGGGGGTGCCCCGGCCCGTAGACCCTGGCGCCTGACCTGCCCCCCAAGTGGCCCAGCTCTTCCCACACCCCGACTCCCCGCAGGATCAAGGAGACGGACGAGCAGCGGCTGCGAGAGGAGTATCGCCGCCTGGTGGAGGGGCTGCGGGAGGCCAGC
>SJXQ01012448.1:84666-95619 GCA_006408695.1 Aepyceros melampus | reverse complement strand
TCACAAGGGCCCCCTCCCTCTCCCAGGCCCCGCCCCGTCCTCGCGCCTGTTTACCTGCGCCCGAGAGAGGGGGCGCGGCTCCAGCGGGGCCTCCAGACCCGGGAGAGCCCGAGAGCGGGACAGGGGGCGTCCAGGGACCCCAAGGCCCGTCCCCGTCTCCAGGCCAGCGGTCCCAGGGGTGTGCCAGGCCCAGCCCACGCCGCTGCCCCCGCCTCCCTCCTCTCGGCTCCCAGGACCCCCACCCCGCAGTCCTGGCGCCCACCTGACCGGGAGCGGCTCCAAGTCCCGCTTCTCCGCGCTGCGCACGCACGCCCGCCGCCCGCAGCTGCGCCGGGAGTCTCCGGCCGCGGGCGGCTCCTCTGGGGGGCGGGGCGGCCTGGAGCCCCGCCCCGCAGGTGAGACCGGCCCCGCCCGCCGCTCCTGGAAAGTTAAGCCCAGCCGCCCCAGCGCTGCGGGAGTAGCAAAACCTTGCGCGCGCGTTTAGTCGGTAGTCTCTGCGGCACGTCGAATCCGAGATGATTGCAGGCGCGCAGGAAATGCGAGTCTCCGCGAAACTAGAATCTTGGGAACTCGGAATCTTAGAAACTTTGCATCCCAGACTCGTGGCCTTCTTGCAAGGCCAGCCTCCGGCCCTTCGCCTCGGCTGTGCGCCCGCTTTGGAAATCTCTCCACACAGATCTCGACGTTTCTCCTTTTTCAAAGGCCGTTTCGTCCGAGAGGCCTTCCTTGCCGCTTCTAAAATACACCCTTCCCACCGAAACACAACCTCATTTATCTGCTTGATTTTGTTAATAAAAATTTTAAGGACCTAAAATTATGTAACATTATAATTACTATATTATATTACATCACTTTATTGGCGAGGCTAAAAACCTGGCTCTGAGTTCACATCCTATTTCACCATTTACTGGCTGTGCAGGCTTTGGACAGTAACTTAACCTCTCTGTCTACGTTTCCCTGATCTGTAATAGATTAGTCAAAACCTGTGAGGACTGAATGCCTTAATATATGGATTGGAAGCATTAGCAAGTATTAGCTGCTGATTTTGTGGTGTTATATTATTGGTTCGGCTTTCCAAGTGGAGCTAAAAAAACACACACACACACACACCTGCCTATGCAGGAGATATAAGAGATGCGAGTGCGATCCCTGGTTTGGGAAGATCCCCTAGAGGAGGGCATGGCAGTCCACTCCAGTATTCTTGCCTGGAGAATCCCATGGACACAGAAGTCTGGCAGGCTACAGTCCTTTGGGTCACAAAGAGTCAGACACGACTGAGCAACTCAGCACACATGCATTATTGTTCTTCCCCAGGGAAAGGTGTACATCAAGGCTGTATATTGTCACCCTGCTTATTTAACTTGAATGCAGAGTACATCATGCAAAATGCTGGGCTGGATGAAGCACAAGCTGGAATCAAGATTGCCAGGAGAAATATCAATAACCTCAGATACACAGATGACACCTCTCTTATGGTAGAAAGCGAAGAGGAACTAAAAAGCCTCTTGACGATGGTGAAAGAGGAGAGTAAAAAAGCAGGCTTAAAATTCAACATTTAAAAAACTAAGAACATGGCATCTGGTCCCATTACTTCATGGTGACTAGATGGGGAAACAATGGAAACAGTAACAGATTTATTTTCTTGGGCTCCAAAATCACTGCAGATCTAATTTAAAAGATACTTGCCCCTTGGAAGAAAAGCTATGACCAGTTTAGACAGCGTATTAAAAAGCAGAAACATTACTTTGCCAACAAATGTCCATACACTCAAAGATATGGTTTTTCCAGTAGTCATGTATAGATGTGAGAGTTGGACAATAAAGCTGAGCGTTGAAGAATTGATGCTTTTGAACTGTGATGTTTGAGAAGACTCTTGTGGGTCCCTTGGACTGCAAGGATATCCAAGCAGTCAATCCTAAAGGAAATCAGTCCTGAGTATTCATTGGAAGGGCTGATGCTGAAGCTGAAGCTCTAATACTTTGGCCACCTGATTCAAAAAGCTGACTCATTAGAAAAGACCCTGATGTTGCAAAAGATTGAGGGCGGAAGGAGGAGAAGGGGAAGACAGAGGATGAGATGTTTGGATGACATCACCGACTCAATGGACATGAATTTGAGCAAATTCTGGGAGATAGTGAAGGACAGGGAAGCCTGGCGTGCTGCAGTTTATGGAGTCTCAAAGAGTCGAACATGACTGAGTGCATGAGCAACAACAACCCTTAGAACGCCAGCTCCCTGAGGGCAGGGCTCTGTGTTGTAAGCACGTTATCTTTAGCAATAGAACAACGTGGTGCAAAGTAGGTGCTCAATAAATACCTGTTGAGTGACTTACTCAGTAAATCAAGTCCTAGAAACATAAATTGGCCAAAGCTAGGCTCACGGGATTTTAGCATGATCGCCCGCTTTGCCAAACCCTGCAGTACCCCGGTCACTGCACTATAGTATATATCCAGCAGAGGGCGCTGATGGCCCGTGGACCAGACACCAGACTATGGCGCCGCTCCCCTGTTCTCGGAGCCTCAGTGCAGATGCTCCCGCCTGCAGGAAGCCCTCGCTGACCTCTCGCTGGAGGATACGACCTTCCTGGGCTCCTGCGACCGTCTAGGCTCCCACATTCCAACGCTGCCCACTCTAGGTCATCACATGTCTCTCTCCCTCGCGGTGACTGGAACACCGGGAGGACTGACAGAGCCAAGGCACATTCCCCAGCACAGCCTGAACACGGAGAAGGCACTGACAATGACTGTTGATTGACTGATGGAAAATAAACTCACGCTCTTACTTCTCCAGGTATGTCTAGGGAACAGGGTGGAAGAGGGCAGCTGAGCCCTTGTCCCCGATTGTTCTGGCCTCAGGACACTGGTCACTGATTCTGGAACTGCCACACGCTCACTCCAAACCAGTGCACCGAGTCAGATGGTTTAAGGCACATCCCTGCTCCGACATTCGTTGGCTGTGCAATCCCTGAGCCAGGAGCCAAGCTGTCTGGTCCTCACGGTCCTGGTCTGTAGACATGGACTCACAAGGGTACCCTATTTTGTGAGGCTGATGTGGGGATTAATGAGTATCCCTTTAAAAGGCAAGCAAGCCTACTCATCACCTCTGCTGAGCCCGTGTAGACAACTAGAATCCTCACACTGTGATGAAAAATCTTGCATGACACAACAGAAACCCGATGCAGCCAAATAAATAAATAAAAATGAAAAAAAAAAAGTGGTGTCAGAAGGATGCTCAGAGATAACAAAAGACTACAGAGTGAAAAGTAGGTCTTTGTCTCTCCTTGATCCCCAGATACTCTTCCAAGAAGCAGACATGATTCGGTTCAGTTCAGTCACTCAGTCGTGTCTGACTCTTCGAGACCCCATGGACCACAGCACACCAGACCTCCCGGTCCATCACCAACTCCCGGAGTTTACCCGAACTCATCTCCATTGAGTTGGTGATGCCATCCAACCATCTCATCCTCTGTCGTCCCCTTTTCCACCTGCCCTCAATCTTTCCTAGTGTCAGGGTCTTTTCAAATGAGTCAGCTCTTCGCATCAGGTGGCCAAAGTATTGGCGTTTCAGCTTCAACAGCAGTCCTTCCAAGGAACACTCAGGACTAATCTCCTTTAGGATGGACTGGGTGGATCTCCTTGCAGTCCAAGGGACTCTCAAGAGTCTTCTCCAACACCACAGTTCAAAAGCATTAATTCTTCGGCTCTCAGCTTTCTTATAGTCCATCCATCCATGACTGTTGGAAAAACCATAGCCTTGACGAGATAGACTTTTGTTGGCAAAGTAATGTCTCTTCATTTTAATATGCTGTCTAGGTTGGTCATGACTTTCCTTCCAAGGAGTGTCTTTTAATTTCATGGCTGCAATCACCATCTGCAGTGATTTTGGCAGACATGATTACCAGTTTCTAATATCCTCCTGAGCTAGTCCACAGAAATGAATTGTGTGCGACTGAGCATGAGTGACCATTTAAGAAAAACGCAAATGAGAAAAACCTGACCCCTGGAGGGTAATGATGGCTTTGACTTTGGGTGTGGTGACTTGCTTTGGCCGATCGCAGAGGGGCACAAGCGACAGTCCTCCCAGTTCTGGCTTAGATCTCAGGGGCTTTGAAGATTCCCTCTTGCGTCCCTGTGGAGGCATGACACAGCCCCTGTGTGTTCCCTCTTACCACAACATCTCCATATTGTTAAAAGATAAATTGAGGCGTGTTAACATTTTATTGCGTTTACTTAAAATTGATTCAAATCGAGCAGCACCCAATCTAGCAGACAGAAAGGAGCTTCGAGGAACTAAACAAAGTGGAAGACTCTTATAGGAGGAAGGGAGCAGGAACAAGAAAATTCCTGGAACAACAAAGCAGGCAAGAAAGCAGACTGGTTATGGTGAGGTCACTTTCCTTCAGGGATGGCAGGCACCTATCTGGGCATATTACCTAACTAGAGTGGCTGGTTTAAGATTCAATCTCCAGGAGAGCCACAACTGTCATTAAGTCTTGATTTTGTGACATGGGTCTTAGCATTTTGAGCCTGTTGTCTCATTTTTAACATAATGGTATAGAACAAAGCTTCCCAGTTGCACCCAGCCCAAAACAACCAACTCTTAGCCAGCCCTACATCCGCTTTTAAGCTCCTGCATTTAGGGGTGATGTGTTTCACTGTATTTTTGTGGTAATAGGTTATAGAATTTTCCTCACTTAGGTGGCTTCCCTTGTGATTCAGATGGTAAAGAATCTGCCTTCAATCCAGGAGACCCTGGCTTGATCCCTTTGTCAGGAAGATCCCCTGGAGAAGGGAATAGCTACCCACTCCAGTGTTCTTGCCTGGAGAATTCCATGGACAGAGGAGCCTGGCAGACTACAGTCCATGGGGTTAAAGTCTGTGGGGTTGCCTAGAGTCAGACACAACTGAGTGACTAACACTTTCACTTTAGCAACATATCTTTGGTACTATGATCTAAGGGCTTCCCTAGTGGCTCAGTGGTAGAGAATCCACTTGCCAATGCAGGAGGCCCAGGCTTGATCCCTGGGTTGGGAAGATCCCTTGGAGGAGGAAATGGCAACCCACTCCAGCATTCTTGCCTGGAGAATCCCATGGACAGAGGAGCCTGGTGACTAAAGTCCATGGGGTCACAAAAGAGTCAGATACAACTTAGCCACTGAACAACAACAAACAACTATGATTTTAATGTATTTTCTCATATGTTGAAATCCTAACCTTCAAAGGTGATGGTATTAATAGGCGGGGCCTTTAGGCTTCCCTGGTGGCTCAGAGGTTAAAGTGTCTGCCTCCAATGCAGGAGACCTGGGTTGGATCCCTGGGTTGGGAAGATCCCCTGGAGAAGGAAATGGCAGCCCACTCCAGTATTCTTGCCTGGAGAATCCCATGGACCGAGGAGCCTGGTAGGCTACAGTCCATGGGGTCGCAAAGAGTCGGACACGACTGAGCAACTTCACTCATTTTTGTATTAGTATGATGTGATTAGATCATGAGGGTGGAGCTCTCATGAATGGGATTAGTGCCTTTATAAGTAAGTAAGTAAAGTCACTCAGTCGTGTCCGACTCTTTGTGACCCCATGGACTGCAGCCCACCAGGCTCCTCAGTCCATGAGATTCTCCAAGCAAGAATACTGGAGTGGGTTGCCATTTCCTTCTCCAGGGGATCTTCCCAATCCAGGGATCGAACCCGAGTCTCCCGCATTGGAGGCAGACGCTTTAACCTCTGAGCCACCAGGGAAGCCTTTATAAGAGAGAACCCATAAAGCGCCCTTGTACCTTCTGCCTCCCGAGAATATTGCAAGAAAATCTGCAATCCCTGGCTCTTTTGCAGCCTTAGCATCCACTCTCTGTAAAATGAGGTTTCAGCATAAAGAGGTGAAGTGAAGAAGGGAGTGACTACCTCGTCCAGTCTGCTTCTGCTACTTTCCAGCTGGGTGATTTGGGGCAAGTAACTCAGACTCTCTGGCTTCACTTTCCTGCTGTGTAAAAATTTCAGGACCTACCTCATAGTGCTATTGGAAAACTGAAACTGGTTAATACACATGATGCGTGAGGTGATGATGTGAAGTCGCTCAGTCGTGTCCGACTCTTTGCAACCCCGTGGACTGTAATGTACTAGGCTTCTCTGTCCATGGGATCTCCAGGCAAGAATACTGGAGTGGATTGCCATTTCCTTCTCCAGGGGATCTTCCCAACCCAGGGATCGAACCCGGGTCTCCCGCATTGGAGGCAGACGCTTTAACCTCTGAGCCACCTACAGTGATTGAAACCTGAAGTCAGACTGCTAAGGTGATGAAGTGGGCAAGGGGATGTGGGCCTGAAGACCTAGAAAGGGACTCTGGGGTTGACAATATAGTCTCGCCTTGCTGAGAAGTCTGGAAATTATCTTCAGCAAACCCTGAACCTACTTTCAGCAGCCCTGTGCCAGTTGGATTCCCAGCTCTGCTCTTTCCCAGCTGTGCAACCTTGGACAAGTCAGTTAACCTCTCTGAGCCTTATTGTTGAGTGAGTGAGTGAAGTCTCTCAGTCGTGTCCGACTCTTTGTGACCCCTACGGACTGCAGCACACCAGGCTTCCCTGTCCTTCACTATCTCCTAGTTTGCTCAAATTCATGTCCATCAAGTCGGTGATGCCACCCAACCATCTCATCCTCTATAGCCCCCTTCTCCTTCTACCCTCAATCTTTCCCAGAAAGCGGAGAGGCCATTTAACCTCCATGCTAACCTCCTTCTAGCATGTCCAGTTTCCCGGAGGAAGCATAGTTCTGAGAGCAAGAGGTGTTCCTTTAGCCCTTGTAACAATTTTGTAAGCATTTGGTAGGAAAGCCCTTTATGCCTAAGCTGGCTGGAGGGGTTTCCTATTGATTGATAAGGCTATTATTTACTTAGTCAACAAACACTCATTTCTCCTGCGAGCCCTGGGGATCCATGGCAGGTTCTGAGCAGGAGAGTTCAGCAGGGAAGTCAGTGGAGGGGCCAAGACTGAGTCAGGAGACCAACGAGGAGGCTCGGGCAGGAGGGAATGTGGAGGTCCTGAGGTATGGGACAGGGGAGGGACGAGCCTTGGAGACTGAGGGGCTCAAGGGGTGGGAGGAAGCTATCCGATAAGGGTCACAGTGCTTCCCAAGGCCAACCCCAAGGCCAACTGTTTCTGCGAGACCAAGATAAAGCAGGTAGGGCTTATGACTGCTGGAGGGTTTGATTGGCTCAGCCCAGGTCACATGACTGCAAGGTCCTGCTGGAGGGTTTGATTGGCTCAGCATAGGTCACATGACCGAACCACTGCTGCAAAGGATTCTGGGAAACTGAGTTTCTAATATTTGGGCTTCTCCATAGGAGGTGGTCACAGGGTGGAGAACTCCCTGAATATAGAAAGGGCTTCGGATGCTGTGTGTCCAAGAGGGATGTCAGATGTCCACACAAGGGGTTTATTAGGGGCCCCGGGGCCTGGGCTGTGTGTGACGTGGCTGGATCCTGTCTCTCCTTTGGTCACAACCCTCAGGGACTCCCATCGGAGCCCTAGGACCCTACAGATCTGCTCCTGGTCCCCCTCCAACCTCATGTTCTTCCTCCCACTCTCCCCTCCATCTGCTCCAGCCTCCTCCCCGTCTCTCTGACATGCCAAGCCACTCCCACCCCAGGGTCTTTGCACCTGCTGTCCCCTTTCCAGATACCCACATGGCTGGCTCCCTCTGGTCTCTGCTTGGATGTCACCTCCCCAGAGAGGTCTGACCTGATCTCCTCCACTGTGTCCCGTCACTTGCATCTTTTACCCTCTGTCTCTTTCCTTCAAAGCCCCATTGTCCCCAACATTAAAAGTGTAACAACTTGTTCACCCTCACTAAAATATTAACTCCATGAGGACAAGGGTTTGGGTTATCTTCTGCTGGGTCCCAGTAAGTGCTTAATAAATAATTGTTGGCATGATACACATATAACGATTCTAGACCAGTTCCTTTTCGTTCTCTAGGCCTCAGTTTCTGTAACTATGAAGGAGTGCTTTGACACACTGACCTTGCTGGGACAGGACAGTGAGGGGAGCGTTAGGGAGTAGGCCCCAAGGAGAAAAGCTTTCTAAATAGCTCCCCTACCACCAGGAACACCGGGAGAGGCAGAAAGGGCCCCCCTTTCTCTAGAGCAATGCTCCCTGCCTAGGAAGAAGTAGGGGAGACCCAGGAGGACGAGGAACTCCAGAGGGAAAGGAACATTCTCTTCTTTGTTTCGATGCTGGGTGCCCCCTGGACTTGCCCGATCCTCGCATCCTGCAGTCTTGGTGACTTCTAGGCCAAAGACGCCGTTCCCTCTGTGACATCCCATTTCTGCAGGATCTCCTCCTCAGCCCTTGCGGTCCCCGATCGAGCCTGGATCTGAGCGTGTCCCTGACCTGAGCTGCCACCCAGCCCCCTTCTGCTGTGGCTGGGGGTGGCCTCCCCGAGCTCTCGGCTGCCCTTGTAAGGAGGCGAGGCCAAGGGACACCCGAGACGCTGGGTTATAATTAACCCGGACACGTGGCGACCTCACCCCACCAACACCTGCCCCCACGTCCCCCCCAGCCCCAGCACTTCGGGTCTCCCAGAGGAGATCGCGAGCAGTGAGGTCTAAAAATAAACTCCCTTCCCGGCAGGCCATCCCTCTCTGTCCCCTCCACAGCAGAAATCTCCCTGGGTCACTGGGCTGGTGGATTGAAGTGGAAAGGGTGACCACTACCTTCAACCTGGCCTTGAGTAAGAACCGCCCCAGCTCGGCCCAGCCTCAGTTTCCCTCTCCTGCACTTCCAAGGAGGAAAGTGCATCCCAGCACAGGGTTCTGGGGTCAGGCCATCCCCTGTTCCCACCTCGGTCTTGGTCACACACTGCCTGTAGCTGGGTGACAGCAGGCAAGTCACACAGCCTCTCTGGGCCCTTTCCTCTGCAGGAAAACCAAAGACCTGACCTCCAGGGGCGATTGCAAGGCTTCCCCAGGGACAGAGCTCAGGACCTGCTGTGTGCTGGGGTCAAGGCCACTGGGGGCTCAGGGGAGGCCAGTGGCCTAGCAGAGGGCCAGGGGAGGTTGACTTCTACGTGCCTGGGACATTTTCTGACACTATCCCGTGGCCCTGGCGGGGCTCCAGCTGTCCCCGCCAGCCCGACTCAGCACTTGGTCGGGGGACCAGCTTGGTGGCGGGGGGGATATGGGCCCAGACCCTGGCGTGGCCCATACAAGGCATAGGGCTGGGCGCGAGGCATGCCTGGGTTTGGGGTGGGCACGATGCCTGGGCAGTGAGGTGAAGAGCTCAGCTGCCCTCCAGCCCGCTCCCAAGGGGCAGCCCCTCCCAGCCAATCACACAGCCCAGGCCCCCCCTATATAAGGCCAGGGCTGCGGGCCCTTCCTTTGGGTCAGTGTCGCCTCCGGGATACAGACAGCCCCTTCCAGCACCGCCCAGCCAGGTACTGCCCGGGGTAGGGTCCAGAGTGGGATGTCTTCCATAGGAGCCAGAGGTTGAGCTGTCTCTGGACAGGGCCTTGCATGTTGCCCCCCACATGCCCCCGTGCGCAGGCAGGTCAGTGTGTGGCAAGGTGGTCCTTGTGTCAGAGAGTCCCCTCCACCTGCAGCCCCTGACTCCCGGCCATGCCTGTGATGGCTGGGGCAAGCATCCTGGGGGAGACCCCAGGATGGAAAGGAGCCTTGACAGTGGCCAGCTGTCGCCCCCCTGCAAGGGGCTGTGGGCCAGGCCTTGTTCATGATGGTCTGTCGCCAGAACTGGGCGCCGTAAGCCATGGGAGGTGTCTGTGTATCACCTGTCAGGGTCTTTGCCTTGGTGACCTTGTGGTCCCATTGCCTTCTGCACAGCGTGACCTTGTGTCTGTCTGGCTTTCCGTGGCTCCTGCATGAGTCCCTGTATGCTGGTGTCCCTGAGCTGGGAGGTGTGCACAGGTGGGCCCATTTACCGTGCGACCTGGGGGTGCGTGCGGGTGTGTGCATGAGGGGCTCTGGGTTACGTCTCTTGGTGTTTCTTGGGGTCCCCGACTTTGCTTCCCTGCCTTCTCCCGGCCTGCCCCTAGAAGGGACAGGGGTGGGGACATGCTCTGAAGGGGGCTTTCTGGGCTGAAAGCCCTTGAGCCCCAAAGCCTGAATGCATGTGCTCTCGGCCACCCTGGCCCACCTGTCTCTGGCCTGCTGACGTGGTGCAAGCCGAGCCCCTGGAATGTGAGGGTGGGGTGGCAGCTGGGGGTGGGGGAGAGGAGTCGCCAGATTCTAAAAATAAATCCCCACCCTGAACATCAACTCCAAAGGCTTTCGTGGGTTCCATCCCCCTTGGCCTGATGCCTCGGCCTTCAGCTCAGCCTCATGCCCATCTCCTTCCCATCGTCCCGCCCGCTTCCCATTCCTGGAGCTGGGAATGAGCATCTCGTCCCTACCACCACGGCTAAAGGGTCCTCCCTCCTCCTGGGTCTTGTGGATAAAAGTAATAATAACAGCACAGCAGCAACCCTTCTAGGTGTGTGCGCGCTAGTGGCTTCAGACTCTTTGTGGCGCTATGCACTGTTAGCCCACCAGGCTCTTCTGTCCAAGGGATTCTCCAGGCAAGAATACTGGAAGGGGTTGCCATTTTTTCCTCCAGGAGATCTTCCTGATCCAAGGACTGAGCTCTCATCTCTTACATCTCCTGCACTGGCAGGCAGGTTCTTTACAAGGCCCCAGCTCCACGCCAGGGCCTGTGCTCAACTGGCTTCGCGCTGGAGCTCAAATAATCCTCCTGGCAACTCCATGGGAAAAGTTCAGTTCACAGAAGACAGAGGCTCAGAAAGACTGAGCAGTTGCCCTAGGGTCACACAGCCCAGCGATAGCATGGATGAGATTTGAACCCAGCTCTGTCGACCTCAGAGGCTGAGCTGTTCCTAACTGTGGCCTGCAGGACAGGTGTCAGCACACAGAGGTGGGGCAGGCACCCAGCCCTCCCTCCCACCCTGCCCCTCCTC
>SJXQ01012448.1:72320-83394 GCA_006408695.1 Aepyceros melampus | reverse complement strand
GCGCTGACCCTCGAGCTTTACAAGAAGCTGCGGGACAAGGAGACGCCATCTGGCTTCACTCTGGATGACGTCATCCAGACAGGTGTGGACAACCCAGGTAAGCCTCCCGGGGGAGCGTCCCAGGGACTGCGAGGCCGGTGTGTGTGGGGGTG
This sequence comes from Aepyceros melampus, assembly GCA_006408695.1. NCBI lineage: Eukaryota > Metazoa > Chordata > Mammalia > Artiodactyla > Bovidae > Aepyceros > Aepyceros melampus. The sequence continues at coordinate 83,242 of SJXQ01012448.1, read as the reverse complement.
GCCTGGAGGCTGCATGCCAGGCCTCAGTCCCACCTCCCTGAGCCTCAGTTTTCCCATCTGTAAAGTGGGGACCATACTCATGGGGCTGCTGTGAGAAACAGATGAGTTGAATGTGAGGGCCTGGGACAGGGTCTGGAAGATGGCAAACCACTCGCTAACTGTGTGTGAGTATCACGTGAAACTCCCTTGAGGGAAGCTATTGCATCTTCCAGGCCTCAGTTTCCTCACCTGAAAAATGGGCACCCAGGTTGCAGTGGCACCCCACTCCAGTACTCTTGCCTGGATATCCCATGGATGGAGGAGCCTGGTAGGCTGCAGTCCATGGGGTCGCTAAGCGTCGGGCATGACTGAGCAACTTCACTTTCGCTTTTCACTTTCATGCAATGGAGAAGGAAATGGCAACCCACTCCAGTATTTTTGCCTGGAGAATCCCAGAGACAGAGGAGCCTGGTGGGCTGCCGTCTGTGGGGTCTTACAGAGTTGGACACGACTGAAGCGACTTAGCAGCAGCAGCAGTTTGGGAAAACATAGGCACGTGGAGTGGCTCCTGGCACCGAGTGGGTGCTCTGACTCTGACAGGGGGTTCCTTCTCCAGGAACACCCCACCAGGGCGGGTGAACTGGGCAGGAGACCAGCTTCCAGCTGCAGCCTCCAACTCATGACTGAGGGAAAAGGCCCTTTCTCTTCAGGCCTCTGTTTTCCTACTTGAGAAATAAGAAAGTGTTTTGTTTTGTGGCTACAAGGCATGCAGGATCTTAGTTTTCGAACCAGGGAATGAACCCTGGCCCTCTGCATTGAGAGTGTTGAGTCTTAACCACTGGACCACCAGGGAAGCCCAAGAGGGTCTTTCAAGCCTCTTCTTATTGGTGGGGTTGAGAATCTCTAAGGTTCTGAACTTTTTAGGGGACGATCCCTTGATTTGGGGATTCACACGTGGTAATATTTTTAGTAACTCACCCCCCAGACTCTCCTTTCTCCTTTGCCCGGCACTCAACGTTCCTCTCACCACCCACCCCCAGATTCCGCCTCGATCTCCCCCAGTCTTCTCTCCCCATTCCTACTCACCCTCAGCCTCCTCAGTTCTGACCCGCGGTGCTCAGTGAAATCTCCTGCATGTACGCATACATGCACACACACACACCCATGTATGCACACACAGTCTACACTGGACCCAGGAGCCCAGGTCTTCCCCGTGGGTGACAAGCACCTCTGACCTCCCTTTGACCCCCCAGGTCACCCCTTCATCATGACTGTGGGCTGTGTGGCTGGTGATGAGGAGTCCTATACGGTTTTCAAGGACCTCTTTGACCCCATCATCCAGGACCGGCACGGGGGCTTCAAACCCACCGACAAGCACAAGACTGACCTCAACCATGAGAACCTCAAGGTCGGCTGCCCCAGGGGAAGGGCGGGGCGGGGCGGAGGGAGGAGACACCCAGAGAGACAGGGAGACAGAGATGGGGAGAAACACAGAGGGAGATGGGGAGATGGACAGGCAGACACAGAAGATGGCCAAGGTGGGGAGAGAGAGAAAGAGACAGAGGAAAGCAGGTGGAGTCAAGGGAGAAACAGACACAGAGATGGAGAGGGAGATAAAGATGGAGGAGAGAGGGAAAAGAGAGACAGAGCCAGGGAGGGAGGGGGAGAGAGGCCAGGGGGGAGGGAGAACCGAAGGAAGCAGCTGAGAGCCCAAGAGAGCTGGGAGGGCCTGCGGGGGAGATTTGATTTTGGTGGGCAGGGGCAGGGCACAAAGGATCGTCCGCCAAGCCCTGAGTTCCCCCCGGTTCCCTAGGGTGGAGACGATCTGGACCCCCACTACGTGCTCAGCAGCCGTGTCCGCACGGGCCGCAGCATCAAGGGCTACGCACTGCCCCCCCACTGCTCCCGCGGCGAGCGCCGGGCCGTGGAGAAACTCTCCGTGGAGGGTGAGAGCCCCACCCCAGCTCTGGACCCCCTTGTGCCCCCATTTGCCAAAACACTGCAAGAACTTGATAATCACGGGTGCTTGGTGAGTGACAGCTGGCAGTATTACCCCTGGGGGAGGTCTAAGGGATGCTGTCAAGATTTGACACCCAGCTGCACCAGGGTCCTGACCTTCATCCATCCATCTATCCACCAAGCAAACATTTACAGCTGTTCTGGCCCTGTGTGGGGAGCTGGGGTTCCCGTGATGAATAAGATGGACCAAGGTCACTGCTCTCACAGAGCTGTCAGCCTGGTGGGGAGATAAGAGGAAACACTGAAACCAACAAAAGAATACGATCATCCCCAAATGCCCTGAAGCCAAGAAACAAGGGTTGTGGCACAGAATGACTGTGGGTAGCTATGTTAGAAAGGAGTTGAGATATCCAACCTTGCGAAGAAATCTAGGCAGGTGAACAGCAAGTGCAAAGGTCCTGGGGTAGGAAGGTGTGTTGGAGGAACAGCAAGGAGACCAGTGTTGCTGGAGCTTAGTGGGTGATGGGGAGCGGGGAGGAAGGGAGGTCAGAGGGCTGCTGGGGGGGCCAGGTTGTACAGAGCTTTGTGGGCTGCTGGATGGACTCTGGCTTTGACCCTGTGGGAAGAGGACACAGTGGGAGAGTGGTGAGTAGAGAAGGGACAGGCTCAGACTACATGGATCCCCCTGGTGGGGAACAGTTGGTGGGCAGAGGTAGGAGAGACTGAGAAGGGCAACTGCAGGGGTCCAGGCGGGGCCGGGGAGTGAGGGGAGCAGTGGGATGGGGAGAAAGAATGGGTGTGTTTGGAGGTAGAAGCATTAGGGCTGGCAGGCAGTGTCATTCTGCTAAATGTTTAACAATTGGCTCTAAAAAAAAAAAAAGCAGCAGCAGCCTTGATTTGCTGCCAGCAACTGCCAATTTCTCTGGTGTAAATTCTCCTACAGAGGCCAATTGTAAGCCAACCACGTGACATCATACAGGGATGGGTAATGGGAGGAGATATGCAATAGCATGTCATTATGTAGAATTTCCACCATGCAGATACAGCAGGTGACTTCAAGAACATAGAAAATAGTAAGTGTAGTAAAGTAATTAGCAAGTGATAGTTCTGAGTACTTACTACCTTCATTTTAAATACTGGATTGGCCAAAAAGTTCCTTCTGAAAGATGTTATAGGAAAACTCCATTTTTTTGGCTGACCCAATATAGTTTATTTGTTTGTCTTTGTAATTTATTTTTAACAATATAATATAGTATGTAGTATATGATATAGAACATATTATATAGGATATTATACAAATATGTATAACATATTTTAAAATATGTGTATTATAGAAATACATTATATACATATTTGTCATGTCTTATGAAGATATGAATATATACAAATGCATATATGTATTATATACTTATTATATACATAATATACATGTGTGTGTGTATGCTCAACTCCTCAGTCATGCCTGACTCTTTGCAAACCCATGGTGTAGCCTGCCAGGCTTCTCTGTCCATGAGATTTTACCAGCAAGAATACTGGAGTGGCTTGCCATTTTCTTCTCCAACACTTAATACATACTTTGTATTATGAATACCTATGAATATATACAAATACTTGATATACTATAATGTAATATTGTTTACTGATGGCTCCCAGATTCCTGAGATTGACTCTGTCCCTACCAGCCAGCAGGAGTGACATCAGGACACTACTGCCCAGAGATAGACTGACTGGATGTGAGAATTGGTGGCAGGCAAAGGAGAATCCACGCTTTTGGTTTTGAGCACACAGTGTGGGTATTCCCAGGCCTGGGCAGACAGCGGAGGAGCATGTTTTTTTTTGGGGGGGGGGCTTAGACACCTTTAGAACCTCTGCAGGGTCAAGGTCTAGGCCCCCGAGGGACAGCAGTGTGGGGTCCCCAGGGCCTCTGCACCCCCCTTGTAGGGCAGGCTGTTGACCCCTCCTTCCTGTGGCCCCTCACCAGCCCTCAACAGCCTGACGGGCGAGTTCAAGGGGAAATACTACCCTCTGAAGAGCATGACAGAGCAGGAGCAGCAGCAGCTCATCGACGACCACTTCCTGTTCGACAAGCCCGTGTCCCCGCTGCTGCTGGCTTCAGGAATGGCCCGAGACTGGCCCGATGCCCGTGGCATCTGGTGAGGCCCCTTGCCCAATGTCCCCCTTCTGTCTCGCCTCCTCTAGTTGTCCCATGACCCTCCACCAGAGTCAAGACCATAACAGCAATTCTTCAGGGTCATCTTGCCCTCCACTCCTGCCTTCCCTGTGATCGCATGTCACATTTTAAAAAGCTTGAAACTCAGATTTGAACCAGACTCCTTAGGTTCAAATCCCAGGGCTGCCAATTACTAGCTGTGTGATCTTGGGCACGCAATTTAATGTTTCTCTGCCCCAAATCTCCATCTATAAAATGGGATCATGATAATTCATAGCTCTTGGGGTTCTTATGAGGATTAATGAATTAATTTATGCAAAGTATTGGGAAAGTGTCTGGTATATAGTAAGTATCCATATTGGCCATTGGCATGATATTTATTGCTAATTATTGTTGTTAGCTGAGCTTTCTAGTAATTTTTTAATCCCTGATTCGGATGAAAGTGAAAGTTGCTCAGTCGTGTCTTACTCTTTGTGACCCTATGGACTGGAATTCTCCAGGGCAGACTACTAGAGTGGGTAGCTTTTCCCTTCTCCAGGGGATCTTCCAACCCAGGGACAGAACCCCAGTTCTCCCACATTGTAGGCAGATTCTTTACCAGCTGAGCCACAAGGAAAGCCCAGGAATACTGGAGTGGGTAGCCTATTCATTCTCCAGAGGATCCTCCCGACCCAGGAATCTAACCTGGGTCTCCTGCATTGCAGGCGTATTCTTTACCAACTGACCTATCAGGGAAACTGCTCCCACCTCTATTCTGATAGTCAAAGGTTTTAAAAGGTTTTGAGAATCACCTCGGTTTCAAACAATTTGGAGAGTATAGGTTGTAAGATTTTAAGTGTTTTCAGGTTCCACTAATGTCAGATTTTGTGATTCAATGGTTTCAAACATTTCCAGATCCTAGTTTTCCAGTCTAAGACTCCTGCGATGTCACAATGTCGTGGAAGATTTATCACTTCTGATTCTCACTTTCCGTTTTTCAGCGATTCTGAGATTCTAAGATTCTATAATATTGTGCAAAGAATTAAGACCCTAAAAGCCAGTAATCCCACGACTCGAGATTTCACGGGTCCTGTGACATTTAAAGGTGTAAGCTCCTGAGACTGTGAGATGCTCAGGCCTCGTGCCCTTTAGGCCCGCTGCCCCCTAGCGGTGGACGTGTGTTTGCAAGAGGGAGGGGAACGGGGTTCCCGCGGAGCTGGTTCCCTGACCTTTTGCTGCGCCCGATGCTAGGCACAATGACAACAAGAGCTTCCTGGTGTGGGTGAACGAGGAGGACCACCTCCGAGTCATCTCCATGGAGAAGGGGGGCAACATGAAGGAGGTTTTCCGCCGCTTCTGCGTGGGGCTGCAGAAGGTGGGTGTCTGCCCTCGCGTGACTCCAAGTGACCGCCCCCCAGCCGCTTTCCAGGGCCGCGCCCCTCGGAACCCGGCTCCTCCCCGCACCGAAGCCACTCCCCTCAGCGGTGCTCCTCCCTCTTTCCAAAGCCCCGCCCTTTGGAAAACCGGCCCCACCCCTATCCTCAAGCCCCTTGAACAAGAACCGGCCTTCAAGGCGTCCTCAAGCCCAGCCCCTCAGAATCCAGCCATCACTTGTGCGGTCGGGCCCCTGCCCCAAGAATCTCGTGCCTCCAGGTTTTCCAGACCCGCCCTCTCGGAGTCCTACCACCACCGACATTCTCACCCCCTGTCCCTCGGAGCCCTGCCCGGGTTGTGGGTGCATTTGGGGGCACCCGCAGCGCTGATCCCGGGTCCTCTCCCCCTACCGCAGATTGAGGAGATATTCAAGAAAGCCGGCCACCCGTTCATGTGGAACGAGCACCTGGGCTACGTGCTCACCTGTCCGTCTAACCTGGGCACCGGGCTGCGTGGAGGCGTGCATGTCAAGCTGGCGCACTTGAGCAAGCATCCCAAGTTTGAGGAGATCCTCACTCGCCTGCGCCTGCAGAAGCGAGGCACAGGTACGGCCCAAGTTCCCTCCCACGGCTTCCAAGGCTGGCCTTTAGCGGCGGCTGATGGGGAGCGGGGGCATCCCCACGGGTTCTAGGGGTCGGCAAGGGCTGCTCCTCTGTGAGTTTCAGTTCTTTCTCTGAAAATAGGCTTCAGCACGCCTTATCTCAGAGAAGTCCATACACCATCATCTTTATATGGTTAATATACACTGTGTATGTCCCTGGGCGCCTAGGGGGCGCCTCGTTCACCCACACCTGGGCGCTTAGGGGCCTCATTTTCCCATCTTGTAAAGGGGAGGATGGTCAGGATTCTACCCCAGGCAGCCCGGCTCCTGAGCTCAACTCCGTTACCCACAGTGTTGGATGGTTGAGGGGTGAGATACCTAAAGCCAGCCCGAGAATAGACGCTCAGGAAACTGCATGAATTTAACACAGTAGGCATTCACCCAGAACGTCCGCCTGCGCGGTTGGCACGGCGGCCCGCGTTCCAGGCCCCGCTCCAGCATTTCTGCTGGCTCCTTAGCCCCTGCCTCCTACTCCCACAGGTGGTGTGGACACGGCTGCCGTGGGCTCAGTGTTCGACGTGTCCAACGCCGACCGGCTGGGCTCGTCGGAGGTAGAACAGGTGCAGCTGGTGGTGGAGGTGTGAAGCTCATGGTGGAGATGGAGAAGAAGCTGGAGAAGGGCCAGTCCATCGACGACATGATCCCCGCCCAGAAGTAGGCGCACAGCCAGCCCGCCGCCGACTGCTGGAGCCCCATCCTAAGGGAGGACCCAGCCACCGGAGGCCCGCCCCTTCCTCCTGGAGCCCAGCCTATAAACGTTTGGTCCACTTGGGGCTCTATCCATCCTTCTAGTTCCAGTTCCAACCAGAGTTCCAACCAATGGGCTCCAGTTTCTGGGTTCTGGCCAATGAAAAACCTTCCTTACGGTCTCCTCTTTTTTTTCTCCAAGCTCCGCCCACCATCCGGAGCGCTGGCTAATAATGGAGCTCACCTGGAGCTGTTGCTTTTTCTCCACTCAGAGCAACAAATAAAAGCAATGGTGGCCTTAGCGTTGGGTTTGATTGTTATTAGTACTGAAGGAGGAGAAGGAGGAAAACCTTCGGCAGTTGGCTACTGTGTGACCTCAAAGTGGCTTGTCATCTCTAGGCATGTCCTAGGGCTACACGTTTTATCCCACCTCTAAAGTGAAAGCGGTAGTCGCTCAGTCGTGTCTGACTGCGACCCCATGAACTGTAGCCCGCCTGGCTCCTCTGTCCGTGGAATTCTCCAGGCAAGAGTACTGGAGTGGGTAGCCGTTCCCTTCTCATCTTTTCCCATCTCTAAAATGAGGCAAGTTCAGGGTACAGCATCTAATGAAAACATTACAAGGCTCTGTGGGGAATCTGCGATCCCGAGACATGTGGTCCAGTGTCCTACACTGAGCTTGGGCCCTTCCCAACCTCTGCTCCCAACCACTCATGCTCAGATCTCAAACACAGGATCCATTCTAGGGAGAAACGGAGGTCAAACAAATTACCTGAATTTGCCCTCCGGGCCTCTGGTTTGAGACCTTGCATGCGTCTCATCACTATCTACTTCGTGACGCTTTTCCCTGACCCTCCTTCTGTGCAATCTGACTTCAGATCTGAAGGTATATATATATATATATATATATATATAATATACACACACAGCCCTCTATAGCTGCTACTGGAGAAGGCAATGGCATCCCACTCCAGTACTCTTGCCTGGAAAATCCCATGGGCGGAGGAGCCTGCTAGGCTGCAGTCCATGGGGTCGCTAAGAGTCGGACACGACTGAGCGACTTCACTTTTACTTCTCACTTTCATGCATTGGAGAAGGAAATGGCAACCCACTCGTGTTCTTGCCTGGAGAATCCCAGGGATGGGGGAGCCTGGTGGGCTGCCATCTATGGGGTCGCACAGAGTCGGACACGACTGAAGCAAGAGCAGCAGCAGCAGCAGCAGCAGCAGCATAGCTGCTACTAGTCTTTCCAATTTCCCTTGCATTGTTCAAGAACCTGCCATGGTTTCCCACATCTCCTAGAATGCTCTGTGTGATTCTTCAAGGTCAAAGATGCACACCATCTGCCAAAGGCTCTTCTTCCCAGTTCTTTTCTCATGATTCCTCTATACACTTTTCCATTCCTTCCACTGTGCAATTCCCACCCTGATGTCTGCCCAAGCTATTTCTTCCTCCAGGCTGGAGCTTGGGTCACAGCATCCCTGTGAAGTCTTTGAGGACAGGCCGTTTGGAGAGCTTGGTTCCATGAACGAGCAGGAAGGGGACATGGGGTTGGGAATGGGAGAAGTGGGTAATGGAAGGCAAGAAACATCTGAACACGTATTGGGTGTCAGCCACGTCAGCCACTTCTACTTGACCCAATAGGATGAGGCTTTCATTATCAAGCAGGTAGCAGGTGTCCCAAAGAGACAAAGGTTTTAGAAGAAAATGTGAGGCAAAGTTAGGAAGACAGAGCCTGCCAGAGACCTGGAGGCGGCACTTTTTCCTTCCTTAAGTCACACAGGTAAAGGGCCCTTAGACATCAAGCAATCTCTCCATTTTCCAGAAGGGAAACTGAGGTCTAAGGATGTCCCCAAGAGTCCCCAGAGAGATTATGGAAGACCCCAAAGGTCAGGGCATTCAAGGTCTGGTAGACGTTGGGATATCCTTTACAAAACGCCCCCAACTGAAGATCCGACCACTAACCCGAGCTCCACCCGCACAGAGAGCACAGACCATGGTCCGAGTCAGCCAAGTCCGCCATCCAGGCACCTGTCAGCCACCATGTCTTTCCCTCCCATTTTGCCTCCTAAGCCTGAAGTCCACCCCTTCCCTCCCCACCTCTGTCACTCTGCCCTTCTGACCTGATTCCCTCCCTCCCTTCACAGCACGAACCTGCCTGCCCCTGACTCTCTTACTCAACAACCTTGCTGTGGCTCCCCAGTACCCTCAGTACAAAGCCCAGGTAACTCTCCATGACCTTCAAGGCCAAACAGCCCTCCAGCCTCATCCCTCACAGTGACTACACAGTCAAGCCATATGCCATTTGCTGAAGGACTTGTACTCTTGCTTCTCTCTGCTTAGAACTCATGCCTGTCCCCAACCCAGGCCCCCCGATTCTGCCATGCCTGGTTAGCTGCTCACCATTCTCCCTGTGCCAGGGGAGCTGTGCCTCCTCCTCCAGGAAGTCCTCTCTGGTGAGGGCAGTTTCCCCTTCTGCACTCCCCCAACCCGCCTCAGAATCATCCCTGAGGACACGGCTGCCTCCTCCCCTGGACTGTGAACCCTATGTGAGGGCAGGACTGGGGTTGTCTTGGCCACCACTGTGTCCCCAGCCCAGGGCTGGGAACCGAGGAAAAACTTGGGAATTGACGTTTTTGTGACAGGGTTGGTTCCCCTGCCACACACCTCATTTTTCTACCCTCTCAACTACAAGCACCTGTCTTTCAGCAGAGTCCTGTTACGGCCTAACTCGTGATAGGATTTTGATTTTGCCTCAGACCCTGAATTTTTCGACACTGATCACTTTTTTTTTTCCTTGAGTCAGCCACTCTTTAATTTTTAGCCCCCTTCAGTTCTCACTTGACTTTCCTGTCTCATGAAGAATGCAACAGTTGACCCTCCCATGACTTAAACAGGCAAGTGAGGCAGTTTAACTAAGCTTCTTTCCTGCAAACCACCCTCCATGGCTCCCCAATGCCTCGGATGAAAGCCCAGACTGCGCGCTTTGACCCACAAGGCTCTGGTGAAGTGCCCTGCCCTCCTGCACTGGACAGCCCTTTTCTGCTTACGTCTATCATGCTTCTACTTCCCTTATCGTGACACCTTGACTTTCCTTTGAGGAACCCCTCCAAGTCCAACTCTAGGTACAGGCCACTCCAGAGTCAGTGACTGGTTCGGGGTGATCACACGACTTATCCAGGCCAATGAGAGCCTGTCTTGGGACTTTTGCTTGAAGTTGGCAACGAGGAACTCTGCTATAGCCGCTAAGCTAGAAGGACAAAAGCTTGGAACTGCTGGTGTCATCGTTGACACCAGGCACCTATTGGATGAAACTACTAGAATGAAACTTACACTGAAAAAAGCAGAGATGAGCCAGCCTGTGGCCTGAATCCAGCTATACCTGAAGTCAGGCACCCCTGGCCTATGAAATGAGCAAACAAATACCTTTTTGCTTAACTGTAGATGGATTATTAAATACAACATTCCTCTTGCTAATTTTCCACCCAGCCCCCAACACAGCAGCCATACTGAAATTACCCACAGTTCTCAGAGCTATACCATACATTCCCACTTCCAGGCTTGTGCCCGGGGAAGCCCAAAACCTGGTCAACTCCTACTCATCCTTTAGAGCCCAACTCCAGCATCAGTTCTTCTGGAGTGCCTTCCCCAAACCCTCTCACTTTCTCTTCTGGCCTAACCCCCTCCAAAAGCAATGGTTTCTCTAGTGTCTGTCAGAACCCATGTTCCCCAGACAGGGGCTCCCTGCATCTCCGTGTCCACCACTGGGCCTGGATGGAGTAGGCACCGGTCAATGACTGTTTATTGAATAAATGTACTACTGGAGTAAGAAGTGGCTTAGAGTCCAGTATAACATGTGGGTGAATATGTGAGTGGATGAACAGGTGTCCAATATAGGAACTGGGGCCTTGTGGATGAGGCCAAGTCCCTTCCTGCCCTCTTCCACAATCACCCTTGACCCCACACCCCCACTGCTCCCATCTGCAGATGAGAAAACCGAGGCTCAGAAAGGGGAAACCACTGGCCCAAAGTCACACACCTCCTTTTCATCTCACTTGCAGGTGAGGGCAGGGAAGGAAAACCCCAGGGTCAGCATGGGGGAGGGGGGGACTCTCC
>SJXQ01012448.1:51738-71904 GCA_006408695.1 Aepyceros melampus | reverse complement strand
GATTCGAGCAGGAGGGGTGGGGGAGGGGAAGGAATCTGCCTCTCTGACCCCCCACTCCCGGCTCCCCCACACTCCCAATTCTTCAGTCTTTAGGCTCAGCAACTCTTCTTGTCCCTGCCCAAGGCCTAATTCTTGAGCTGTCGGGGAATGGAAGTTTCCTCAGTTTCCTTTTCTGCCCCACCCTGACCCCAAAGTCTCCTCAGGTGCCCCATGGAAGGATGAGGGGGGACCGGGTGGGCTGGAGGCTCCAGGAAGGTGCCAGCTCCCCCCTGCGAAGCCCCTTCGCTCTTCTCTCCTGCTCAGCGGGCCCCGGAGAACACAGAGGGGACAACCTCTGCCCCCAAATCCATTTCAGGGAAACTGAGGTGATGACAAAGGGAGAATCCCCTCCTTGACCCCCTTTCTCTGTCGAAGTGAAGGGGGCGAGGAAGAGGAGGGGACTCGGGGCCGTGGCGGCTCAGAGCTCGAGGTCGTTGGAGATGCGGGTGACGAGGGTGCGGAAGGCCAGGGCAGTGCCTGCCACGCGGCGGAAGAGAACTCCCCGCAGGCCCGGCCGGGGCAGCTGGCAGACCTCCACTTCGAAGTGGGACAGGGGCTCGGGCCCGCCCGCACCCCCGTGCAGGCAGGCCAGCAGGAACGGCTGTGGCTGGCGGCAGCGGCAGCGGGCGGCCGCGGTGGCCTGGCGCAGAGCTGCCATCAGGGCCTCGGGCGGGCGTGAGCTGGTCAGTTTCACACTCCAGGGGAATCGGAGCAACCGGGGGGCGGTTTCCGTTTGATCCCAAGGTAGATGGCAACTGAGGTAGGAAGATATGATGGGTTAGAGGTAGGAGAGAAGAGGAAGCGAACCCGCAGTTCCTACTTTGGGACAGGCTTTCCTAGACGTCTTCTCAAAACCTCTTTTACTCCAGGGGACAGTCTCTCCGCTGTACAAATAGCTGTCCACCTGGAAACAGTATTTCCCAGCCTCCCCTGCAGCCAGGTGTGGTCTTGTCTCCAAATGCCTGGATGTGCGTGGAAGTGACGTGTAACTCCGTATCACCTCTTTCAAAGGAAACTGTATGTCCTGGACTCCGTTGCCCCACTTCCTGTGAGGCCGCAGCACGAGCCAGCGTGGACTGTGAAGATGACAGGGCTCTGGGTACCCGAAGGATCTCACATAACACAGTGGCCCTGCCAGCCTGGCCTGGATACACGGTTTGTGTGAGACAGAACTTATTCCTGTTTGTATTTTGGGGTCTCTTCCCTATAGCAGCTCAGTTTGTTTCCTAACATATCCTTCTTCTGGTAATAATCATTTCCCCCTTGGAGAACCAATTCTCACTCTAGACTAGGGATTTCTCACACCTAGGAGCAGTACTCTCTTCCAACAGATATTAGTAAATTTCTGAGGGCTTTTTGATTGTCAAAATGTCTTGGGAAGGGGGCGCTGCCTGCATTTATCAGGGTGGAGATATTGTTCAAGAATGATCCACATTCTGCAGTGTGTGAAAGGGCCCTGCCTAACAAACAAATGTGTCTCCTAAAATACCAAGAGTGTTCTCCTTGAAAATCATTGCAGATCTAGCCTTTCTGGTTTAGGTGGGGCAGACTCACCTCTCAGCTCCAAGGGTGAACACGTGGCTCACTTCCACGCAAAGAGCATTCCACACCTCTCCCCACACTCTGATTGGTTCAAAGATGAGCATGTGACTAAGTCTCACCAATCAGAGTACTCCACCCTTCTGGTCACAGGCATTGGTTTAGGGATAGACAAGTGACCCCACTCCAGCCAAGGAGATTAGATCCTGGGACTGTTGGCACTGCTGGGGAGGCTGCCTATTTACACTGAGGTTTCTATACTGGCCCAGGGTTGTCGGCAACCATTGTGCTTTACTGGATGAGAGGGGAAAGATGGTGTGGTGTCAACAGGGGGAGGAGTGGGTTATAGATGGGAGAGGCTGAAGTTAAAGATGGTCAAGGGATGATGCTCAGGGACGGAGGTGGACGTAAGAGGAAATCAATGCAGGGGTACATAAAAGGAAGTGGCAGAGAAGAGGGGGTCATAAAGCATTTCAGGAAACTGGCCTTGGAGGACGAGGCTCGGGCCCCGACCAGGGGTCTGGCAGGGGTGGTAAGGAGAGGTACTTACACAAGAGGGGTCTGAGGCAAAAGCGGAGGCAGGGACACTCACCTTGTGACCTCAGGTCCCCCGATTCTCTCAGGTTCGTCTGTGACCCTACAGGAAGGGTGGGGGGGTGAGTGTCTAATTTGGACATAAAGGGGCCCCCCTCCCTCAATCCACTGCCTCCAGGACTCGGGTAGCCCTTGCGTCAGCCCTGGTTCTTCCCTGAAGGCTGGAGCTGGGCTGAGAGTCAGGATTTGATCTCCCTCTCCATACCCAGAAAGGGAGCCCATTCGGAAATGGTTAGTGCAGGTTGGAGGAAAGATACTGAAGAATTCGGAAGACAAAAGAGAGGCGGGGTGGGTAGAGACACACCTACATATAGGAGACAGACAGACACACAAACCCCTCCTTCAGCCTGTGCTCAAATGACACCTCCGTAGCGAGGCCTGCTCCATTTAGACTGTACCCTTCCTTCCCCATACCCTGACAGGCACATCACCACCACCACCAACCCACCCCATTCCCTGCTCTATTTTTCTCCTTAGTACTCGCCACACCTGATCGTCTATATATTTTATTTATTGTTTACTGTCTGGGTCCCCTAGTAGAATGCCCTGGGCAGGGATTTTCTCCCTCTCGTTCACTTTACTCTGGGCTCACGATGGTGCCAAGCACACAGTAGACATTCAAAGAATAAAAATGATAGAAAACACTTATAAAGTATTTTCCGGGGCAACATTCAAAGCTCAGTCCATGTATCACCTCACTTAGTTGGCACAACAGCCCTCTGAGGAAGATACTGTCATTACTATCCCCATTTTAGGGAAAAGGAAAGTGAGGCCCAGAGAGGTTGAGTCATTTGCTTAAGGTCTCTCAGAAGAGCTCAGGGTCTGAACCCTGAGTGTGGCTCCAGAGGCCAGACTATTCTTTATTATCTGAGTAAATGAACAACCAGAGCCCACATACAGACCCCCTACCCAACTCACAGCGCCCCCTCCCGCCCGGCCCGCACCTATGGGCCAGTGTGGGGGGGGCGGGGGGCCCATTCTGCACGCCCCCCCCTCCCCCGCCCCCTGCCCGCCTGTCTCGGACCTGGCCACCGTGGAAGGTGCTGCGGATGGTGGAGCCGCGTGCCAGGCGGCTCCGCTCCCCTGATGGGGGAGCCAGGCTGTGACTGGAGGGGGAGGCGGGGGGCACCCGTGGGGTACCCGAGCTGTGGGCAGAGAGGTACAAGTTAGGGTGGAGCTTTGAGGCAGGCCAGAGTCCTCAGTCCCTCTGATTCCTCACTGGTCTGTCCTGAGATCAGAAACCTCTGCCAAGCTAGAACTCAGAGACACGGCTGCGGTGCAGAGCTGTGTGGGGTTGTGCCCTATACACCCTTAGCGTTATTTGACTGACTCTTCTCACCTCCTAAATCATTCTTCCTTCAAGCTCTGTCCCCTCCAAACCATCCCCTATCCCAACTCTCCTCTCTTCAAACTTGGCAACTGAATAGACTCAGATATACTTTTAAATGAATCCCCTGCTATTAGCCATCCAAATCTCAGGAACCACATCAATTGTGCAAACACTTTGCTATCTGAACTTTCACTATTCACACGTGGGAGAGGAATAGATGCGAACATCAAGGAAACTTACATTCATTATGAAAAATTTCAACAGGTAAAAATAAAGAGGAAGGAACCCTCTAATTCTCAAGATTCTGTGTAGGCAGGGGTGGTTCTAATATCTTAGGACCTTCCTCAGGCCCTCTGACCCTCTCAGTCCTCACAGCAGAAGCCAGACCTCCAACTAATATTCTTCTAGGGACCCCAAGACCAGCCAGATCTCAAAGAGGGAGCCCTGACTGGCAGATAGCATTACCTCTCACCCAGAATCCATACATAACGTTTTACTCTTAGTAACCAAACCCCTTTAGAGTATAAACATTGCACATGGCCACCCAGCCAAAGACTACATGTCCCAGCTTCCTCTGCAGCTAGGGATGATCATATGACCACGTTCTGGCCAATAGGAAGTAAGCAGAAGTGCTTTGGCCATTTCTGGGTCATGTCTTTGAGCAGAAAAGCAGTTTGCACTCCACTGTCTTTCCACCCTTTTTGCTGGTTGGGAAATGGTGGGAACTGGTGCCGTGGCCTCAGATCTAAAGCTGCAGTCTCACGTTAAGATTGGTCCTGAATCCTTGGAGGACCCTGCCTCCTACTTCTGGACCACAGAGGACTAAACCTCCACCTCATCTACTGTGCCTTAGGATCTCTTCACTCCTGAATCTATAACCTAACTCTGTGCTATCTCTTGGCCAGGACTTGGAGGCCATATATTATAGGGATTAAAAGTGCAGATTCTGGAGTCAGTCTGGAATCTTTGCTCCTTGACTTACCAGCTGTGTGGCTTTGGACAAGTTACTTAACCTATCTGTGCCTCATTCCCTCAGCTGTAAAATGGAGAAACCAGGATCCATCTCATAGAATTATTAGGGGCATTCAACCAGCTAACATACACAGGCCCCGCCTATAGCTACTGCTTGATAAATATTGGTTATTATTTTTTTTATTTAATAACCCCCAAATAAGTTCTGACTCATCGAATGCCTACCGTGTCTCAGACCCTGTGTGAGGTACAGGACACGCCTATCTCCACCAGATCCCTCTAATGGGATTGCAGGCAGAGAACATCAGCTCCATCTCACACAGGAGGAAACGGAGGCTCAGACACCTGCCGCTGGTCATCTTGCTCGTGGAGTGCAGAGGTGAGATTCGGAACTCAGAGCTGAATCACCGCTTCCAAACACTTCCCCCTGCCCCCACCAAAGAGTGACACCTGCATCCCTTTATTGGGTGTTTCCCAGAGTGCACCTAGGAGTCACGCCCTCTAGTCCTGATGGGTGGGAGTCCCACGATCCTGGAGCCCAACCCACTCTGGGACTTGAACTGTGATGTGTACCAATTCATTCCCTTTGTATACTCTGGCCAGCCTGCTCTAGTTTCCCTCACTTGCCAGCTGAAGGAGCCTGAACCAACTCAGGCAAGTAAGTTTGAAATCCCGCCAACTGGAGGATGTGAAGCTGTGACATTCTAGGGCTTCTCTCCAACTCTAAAAATGGATCATTCAAAAAAAAATGAACTCAGGTTCCCCAGGCTCGTGGGCAGAGAGTGGGGCAGACTGCTTTGCTGGTGCTGATGACTAATTAATTAAGGGGGGAGGATTTTTCAGGGGGGTCTGGGACAGGGAGGACATGGATAGATTCTGCCAAAGGAACGGCAGACATGCAGACTCCCTTGTCCCCACACCATCCCTCCCCACAACGTCTAACATCTTAGATCAGGGGGCCCTAGTCACCTACACCCCATCTCTCCTTCCCTGTTACTGCCCTCCCTTCATACCTGTTTTCTTTGCCATTTGGCAACAAGGATGGGCGCTCAGCCCCCGGGCGTTCTGTGCAAACGTAGGTGTTTCTGCGGGTCATCATGCTGGGAGGGAGGTTGTTCTGTAGGAGACAAAGCCAGGAGGAGAGTGAGGGGGCAAAAGGACCCTCCTTAATCCCTTTTACCCTCACTGGCCTACCTCACTGGGAACGAGGCAGGGGCCTATGTGTGAGCCAAAAGTGAGTAGGTGATGGTTTACTTGGCTAAAGACATGAAAGGTCAGTGGGTCATGCCAGCAGTGCAGGCTGAGTCATGGGTGCCTTGGAGCTGGGAGGAGAGGTGGTCATGGAAAGTTCCCAGGGGGCAGCCTTGCCCACCTCTCCTCTCCCAGATCTCACCCACCTCCAGCCATGTCAAACTTTTAAAAACATGCTTATTCAGGCCATGTTGAGAGGCACGTGGCATCTCAGTTCCCGGTCCAGGGATTGAACCCATGCCCCCTGCATGGGAAGGCGGAGTGATGACTGCTGGACTGCCAGGGAAGTCACATCTCTCCTCCTAAAGGCCTTTCCACAGCCTGTCTCTTCTGCTTGGGTCTTCCTCCTACCTGTCCCTCTGACTCACTCCTAGGGATCTCTCAGGGGTCAGGTCAACATATCCCCGCCCTGGCCCTGGCTGAGTCAGCTACCTTCTTTGCGCTCCCAGCTACAGCCTCCATTATATTGGCCACATTGCTTTGTACTGACCACCTCTGTTCATACATACATCTCCACCCTGCACTGCACTGAGCTGAGGAATGTGCTGGGAAGTGATCCTTTTTTCCTCTGGAAGTCTGCCTAAGATAGGTATTATTCCTTCTTTCGATGTTTGGAAGACTTCCACCAGTTTAGAGCCATCTGGGTCTGGAGTTCTCTTTATGGGGAAGTGTTGAGACTGTTCAGGTTTTCTATTTGTTATTGGGTCAGTTTTGGTGTGCTTCTGAAAGACATTTGTCCATTTTGTCTAAAGTGTCAAATTTATTGGCATAAAGTAGTTCCTAATACCATCTTTCTTTTTATGTCACAATGAAGCTCTCCTTTTCACTTCTGATACTGGTAATTTGTGCTTGCTATCTTCTTTCTTTTTAAAAATTGAAGTATAGTTGATTTACAATGTTGTGTGTTTTTTTCTTAATTAGTCTTGCTAGGGGTCCACTGACTTCATTAATCTTTTCAAAGAATCAGCTTTTGGCTTGTGGACTTTCTCTTGTGTGCATCTGTTTTCTCCTGTATTGATTTCTTCTCTTTATTATTTCCTTCCTTCTATTTTTTTGGGGGAGGGGGTAATTTGCTGTCCTTTTTTAGTGTCTTAAAAGTGTAGATGTATTTCCACAATAACAACAGCTTTCGTTCACTGAGTGCTTACTGAATCAGGCACTGTGTGAAGATGGCACAAGATCCTCCTGAAACCCAAGCTCTGTGATAAGCTCATTTCACAGGGTGGCACAGTGAAGCTCAGAGAGGGGAAGCCACCTGCTCGAGGCAACACAGCTCATCAGTGTAATTCAAACGTGGGTCTATGCGGCTTCCGCGTCCGGACCACCTTCCTGTAACTTGCTTCCACCTCTGTCTCCTGATGTTGAGGATGTTTTGGTTCCCTCAACTTGTATTATAGCATTCTGGGGAGCTGCAGAAGCAAGAAAGCCAAGTGCTACATTCCCCAGAAACTCTTCGGCAACCCAGGTTCTGGGTATGAATGGATCTGGCAACCTCTGCTCTTGTGGAGATCTGGAAGGTGGAAATGGGGTGGAAGCCACCCTCCTGCTCCCTCTGACTTCTGCTCACACAGACAAGACTGGGATGAGGGTCTTTGCTTCAGCAGGGCAACCAGGGCCGGTTCTCCAGACCTCTGGGCAGCAAGAGGCTCTCCTGGTGGAGGATGACGTTTCTGAGTCTTGCATTGTAGCCCTGACTGTATGTTCTTGAACTCAGCAGAGCTCAAGGGGGCCTCGAAGGCGGGAGCTCGCGTGGTAGGTCAGCTCTGCCGTGGTAATGTGTCTTTCTTGTAGGTCTGGTCCAGTGCCTGCTCCTCCAGCCCTTCCTACAACCATGTAAGCACCACAGCTAATTCTCCATATTAAATCCTTCAAGCTGAAAGCACAGGGAATTTCTTTTTGAATCCTAACTTAAACACTAGAATCGAGTACAAGCTCAGGCAGAAAGCGCACTCACGTGTGTCGAGTGAATGACTGAACGGATATGACAGAGCCCTGTGCGGTGGTCTGCAGAACAGGAGGGATGGGAAATGACGAGCGCGAGAAATGTGACCCAGGTCACTGACAGGCTGGGCCACAGGCGGGGGCAGCCCGGGTGCCACCCCCCAGCACCCCCCAACTCACAGGGGTGCTCGTGCTGTCCTTCCGCCGCTCTGGGATCTCTGCCTTGTTGGGGTTGTGGGCGCTGCTGACCATGGGGCTGGAGGGGGGCAGCCCTCGGCTCCCGCTGCCCGCAGCACTGCAGCTCGCCTTCCGGCCTGGCAGGCGCTCCTCCTTCAGCTCCGCCTCCCCCGTGCTGGTTGGGCTGCGCTTGGGGTGCAAGGGTGCGGGGGACGGGCCACCTGGTAGAGGGAGGGTCAGTTTTGTGCAGAAAAAGCAAAAATCTGCTCGGGATGATCCTGACAACCTCAGAATTCCTCGCACAGGCTACTCTGACAATGTCTAAGTGACGTGTATTTACGGACTCAGAGGCTCCACATAAATGGCACAACACTTGAGCAGGTTATCACTGAATCCTACTCTTTTTTTCTTTTTTCCAGGCCAAAAGATTGGGAACAGCCTCAGCACCCCTTAATATGGGAATAACTGAATAAGTCAAGATATTGCCACCCAATGGAATACTATGCAACTATAAAAAATGTTCCCATACAGAAAGATCTTCAAGATAGACGGTGAGGTAGAAAGGGCCAGGCTAGGTATGAGGTCTGCAGTGGGCTACCATGTGTAAAAATGAGGACAGAGTATGTACCTATCTGTATCTATTTATCTGTACTTGTTTATAATGAATGTTGCCCAAAGACTATCACTTCTATTAAAAGGGAGAATATCTTTATGGTATATTAATATTATATTTATACATCTTTATGCATTTTCATATCTTTCTCCTTCTTTTCATGTCTGTCTCTTTATATATTTATATATGAATAAAACTTTTCCAAAAGAGTTCATATAAAACTGGTAACAGTGGCTGTTTCTAAATGGGACTAGGGGCTGGGAGAAATGTGTAGGACAAAGATGTTTTTACTGTCTATGCTTTCTGCACTATCAAGTTTTGAAGGATGTGACTATTAATTTCAAAAACAAAACAAATTTGGTCCCTTAGAACATCTTCAAAATTTATGGTTTTAGAACCCAGGGGTTAAGGGTGTTCTTCAGAGCGTTAAAATTCAGAAAACTTAATGCTCAAAAGCCCCAGAACCATAGCAAGCTCTACAGTGACACACACGGGGCACCTATCAACCATCTTTCATCCCGTGAACCCTGGAACCCAGCAGGTCTCCATGGGGATTATTTTTAAAGGCTAACATGTTCTAATCATAGGTTGTTGGAATCACAAGCTTCTCAGGGTCTTTCTGGGCCAATCTCGCTATTGTATAGGTGGGGAAAAGGAAACCCAGGGAAGGGGAATGGCTTGACCATCCAGGATACTCCCTGCTCAAGACTAAGCTTCCCTGACTTCCCTCTTCCTGTACTAGTGCCTGTTCCAGAGTAAGGAACTTCACCCCCAGGAGAAGTAGGGATGCAAAAAAACAGGAAGTTGGAAATCACCTTGGCAGTTATTTAACTATTAAACATAGAGTTACCATATGACCCAGCAATTCCACCCTTAGGTACACACCCAAGAGAAATGAAAACAAAGACCCACACAGAGAGTTACTCACAATAGCCAAAGGTGAAAACCCAAACGACCCTCCACTGGTGAGGCATAAACAAAATATGGTATATCCATGTGATGGAATATTATTTGGCAATAAAAAAGTGGAGTATTGATACATGCTAAGATATGGATGAATCTTGAAAACATGCTTAGTGAAAGAAGGCAGTCACAAAAAGCCACAGATTGTATGATTCTAATTATAAGAAAGGTCCAGAATAGGGAAATCTATAGAGACAGTAGATTAGTAGTTGTCAGGGGTGGGGGGCTAGGGTGGATGGGAGATTCCAAGTAGATGGCTAAGGGTTGTAGAATCTCTTTCCAGGGTAGTGACCATGTTCTAAAGTTGACTGTGGTGAAGGATGCACAAATCTGTGAACGTATTAATGCTACTTAATTGTATATTTTAAATTGGTAAACTGCATAGTATGTGAATTATTTCTCAATACAGCTGTTAAAAAATATAGTGAAGACGATTAAGATGAGGGTATAGGTAGAGACTTCTTGCAAGTTCCCATGTCTCATTTATGGTGGCAGTGGTTGTGGGTCTATTTTCTGCAGGAAATGAGATATCTGTTAGTTGAAGAATGTAGGATGCAAGCAAGTGTCTCCCAGCTCCTTCCCACTAGTAAGTTTGGAAGAGAGGCAAGAGGGCAGGCTTTCAGCAGCCTTTTTGTACAATGTGTCCTCCTGTGTCCCAGTCAAGTGGATTAATCCTGACTGGACCCTGATATCAAGTGGATCAAAGGGATTTCAGCTACTATTGAGCTGGCCTCTAAAACTGAGTTGTAAGAAGTTAAAAGACTGGGGAAAAGGTAAGGCAGGATATGAAAAAAAAGAAAGGAAGAACCAGGTGAACAAAGCAGCAGCAAGTCACAGAGTGTCTGTTCTAGGGTGGCTGCTTTTCCAGTTTCTAATCCCTTTCTGAGCCTGGCTGCCTCCACATTCCATGCAATGTCCCTGCACCTTTATAAGATGTTTCTCCCTTTGTTGCAGTTGGTTCGAGCCGGTTTCTGCTGCTTGCCAGCCAGAGAACCCTGACATAATGCAGGTCTGTGGCCTTGGGGCCAGGGATGGCATGTGCAAGCGCTGGGGCAGTACTCACAGAAGTCGCTATGCCTGCGCTGGCGGTGGTAGGTGGAGGAGGAACTCCGCTGCCCTTTGCTGTGGCTGGTGCCTTTGCTGGAGCTTGTTCCATTGGTGGTGTCGCTGGGCGCCCGCACCCGTGCCAGGGCCAGCCCCGGGGCGCCCCGGTCCCCACCCTCCTGCAGGAAGGTGACAGACAAGGAACCTCAGTCCCTTCCCCTCTGTCCCAGAGGTCTCCCTCCACCCCAGGTATCGCGTATCCCGAATGTCCCTGGCGCCTTCTGACCTCAGTCTTCCTGCCCAGCAGGAGGTAGGTGGCGGTCACTTCGTTGTACTTCTGGCTGGTCAAGGCCTCTTTGATTTCTTCCCGCGTGTAGCCCATACCCACCATCACCTCTGGGGGAGGGGGATGGAGAGGAGGTTCAGTCTCCCCAGATCCTTCCCTTCCACTCTTTTCTGCATCACACAGTAATGTCTGCACTTTGGCCTGTCCAGTAATCATTCCCTCTTCTGCCAGCAGCACCCTGATTTTCCTTGGAAGAATATTTTTTCTCTGCTTAGATCCCCCAGCTGACTCCTGCCTGCTCCAAACCCCAGGGGCAGGCATATTACTCAGGTCTGACCAATCAGAGTGTTCCATCCCCAAGGCCACACTGATTGGTTCAGGGTGGGCATATGGCCCACTTCTGGCCAATAAGAGTGTTCCATTCCCAAGGTCAAACTGACTGCTTCAGGGGTAGCCAATGGGTCCCACCCTACAGCTTCCATTGGAACATTAGGAAAGTGGCTTTTCTTCCCATTGAGGTGTCCAGGCCACTAGGACTTGCTGCTGCAGTTTGCTCCTGCAGGGAGAGCTGCCTGGGAAAGAAGTCACCACTGAGAAGATTCCTAACAACTGTCTCTGAGCACCTGGACCCAGCTGTGCCTGAAAGCTGACATATCATGGCCTTTTCAGTTATGTGAATGAAATAACATCACTATTAGGTTAAACTACATGAAACTGCTCATACTGATAATTTCTGAGCTATGAAAATAGTGATTTCATATGGATCAACCAATTATTATTTTCTGGTTGAAGCCAGAATGGCTTGGGTTTTCTGTTACCTACAACTATGAAGTCCTGATTAATACAGTCAGATCTGATGATGGCTTCAATTTCATCAGCTGCAGAGTGAGGGTTTACTAGATGGTTCCTAAGGGGCTCTTCCAAGGCTAATGCTTTAGGGCCAAGTGTTCAAGGGTTCTGGGCTAAAGGGATTGGGACTGAAGGGGTGGTGAGTGAGGCATGTGCCAAGGTGGGAGTTTTTCTCAAGCATGCAGATGACTGATGGCTTTGTCCAAACTCTTCTGAAGTCACCTGTGAGTTCTTGTGTGTTAATAGTCAAAGCTAAGACAACAGCACTTATCACATGTCTATTATGACACAAAAGCACTTGTTTTATGCCCAATGTAAGTGCTTTATATAAACTCATTTATTTATTATTCATATCAAACCTATAGGACAGGTTCTGTGATTATCTCATTTTATAGACAAGGAAACAGAAGCACAGAGAGGGGAAGCCACTAGCCCAGGGTCACACAGCTAGAAGGGAGCAGGACAGGGACCAGAGCCCAGACTTCTCTGCTGTCCCCAGGTACCTTTCAAACTTCTCTGACGCACTAACCAAAGGGGTAGGTGCTGGGAAGTCCCCACTCCCGGTCTGCAGCCCACGGCCCTGCTTCCTCCGACCCTCACCGATTCGCTTGGTGTCCCCGAAGTCCTCCTCGGGCTCCGTGTATGGCTTCAACTCCTCACCCTCATAGCCGATGTTGATCCATTTGTCTTTCATGATTTGCTGCAGGAATTGGGAGCAGACACGGAAGGGGAAAGAGAGAGACATCAGAAGACACTGGGATAAAAACATAGCTCCCAAGTGGGGCTCCTGCTCTGCCTTGCCCCCCACCTCCAAGGCCCAACACCCCAGAATCAAGGCCGTCCTGAGAGTTAGCACCTTCTCTCCCAACTCCCAGCCCCCATCCGGAGCCTGCTGAAGCCACCCTTCCTCCTCAGCATCGTCTGGGGCCCCAGCACCCTGTAATCATCCTAGGAGCTCATTAGCTAATTACTGGCATGTCGGGGAGTAGGCGAGGCTGTTGGGGGGGGGGGGCAGTGGCATCAGGATGAGTCTAGGAGCCTTTTCCTAGGCTGCCCATCTCCCCTCACCTTCCAGCAGCAGATAGGACAGGGGAGAGGAACCGTGTCAGGCAAGAGGGCTTCAGCGGAAGGGGTGTGGGGCTGGGGACTGAGCTCACCTCGAGAGTACAGCGTTTAGCTGGGTTCAGCACCAAAAATCTCCGCAGGATGCTCTCACAGTCTGTTGACATGTAGAAAGGGACCCGGTACTTCCCTCTAAGGACTCGCTCCCGCAGCTCCTGGGGGGACGAGGTTACTGGGGGAGGGGTCCACCCCACCTCCCCAACCATCTCTCTCTCTCTCTCTCTCACACACACACACACACACACACACACATTCTCTTCCTCTTTCTCAATCCCCTGACAGAAGTGACAGGGCCCCTAAGTCCTAGCCCTGACGTGATGGGAAAAACCCCACTACTTTCTCTCGACCTCGGTTCCCATCTGTAAAATGGGAACACTGTCACAGATGCAGAAGTTTTCAAACAGGTTTTTTTTTTTTTAAAAAAAGCAATATAACTTTTCACTTTGAGGAAATCTTACAGAGTGTTTGAGTTCTATGAGCCAGATAAGAGGGGAGGTGGGCCAGTGAGTTGGCCTCTGGGGCCTTAGTTTTCATATCTGTAAACAGGGACCACAGCGCTCACTTTCCAGGCCAGGGTAGGAGTGAGTTTAGAGAAGTGAATGCCTAGTACGAGTCAGGCCAGAGCAAGTGCTTTTTAAATACTAGGTTTAGGGAACTTCTCTCATTAAGAAGCTGCTTTCCAATGCAGGAGATGCAGGTTTAATCCTTTGTGTGGAAAACTAGGATCCCCACGTGTCACAGGGCAACTAAGCCCACTTGTCGCAACTAGAAAGCCTGTCGGCTGCAACAACTGAGCCCACGCTGTCTAGAGTCTGCTCTGCAATAAGAGAAGCCCGTGTGCCACAACGAAGACCCGGCGCAGGCAAAAATAAAAACGAAAGGCTAGGTTTACAAAAGGAGACAAGAGAGGAGCATCCTGCCCGCGCCCCCCACCTGTCTTTCCAAACAGCTATGAGGCCCTGGCAGTCTCCAAGAATGAACACTGATTTACATGCTGACTCTTTTTTTTTTTTTTAGGGCTTTTTAGGAGGGCCCTGCCAAGGCTACAAAAGAAAAAAATAAATTCCATGCTCCATGGCATGGCAGACCAGGGGGAGCCCCTACCATCCTGAACAAAGAATTGGGAGAGAGAGAAAATGGAGTGGGAGGTGAAGTGAGGAAGAGGTGTCTCTGGGTGGAGGCCTGTGCCAGGGCCTGGGCTGGGAGTTCCCTCGAGGTGCCTTCTCCTAACAGGGCGGGATGAGGCCTGGGCCTGGGGAGCCTCCTACACCGCACATCATCACAGCCCGGAGGGTTGTGAATATTTCACAGTGATAAGTATTGCTTTCAGAGCCCTCATCATGAGCCAGCTGCGTTCTAAGCGCTTCACACGCATGACATCTATGCTCACAAGAATGCTGTGGAGCAGGGTCATGACGCCCATTTTCCAGATGAGGAAACTGAGGCCCAGAGAGGTTAAGTCACTTGCTCTGGGTTTGTACAGCCAGAAAGTGGCAGGGCCAGGGTCCAAAGCCAGGCAATTGGGCCCTGGAACCTGTGCTGTGTAACCACTGCTCCACACTGCCTCTGTCATGTGATGCTTCGAAGTGATCAAAGGGACACTGACCCTCCACCAGGGCAGTGCCCAGGGGTGACACTCTGCCTGATGCCAAGTCCTGGTGAAGGGCCTCATAGACCCAGTCTGGCTGTAAGTGTCCCCACAAGGAAAGGTTCAGAAAGAGACTTGTTCAAGATCACTCAGCAAGGAAATGACAGAGCAAGGAAATGATGGCTCCCAGCCACACACCCAGCAAGGCCTGGGGTGCCTGGTGGGGAAACCAGGCCAGCAGGAAGCAACAAGAGCCTGGGGCAGGTGAGATGCCAGCCTGGCCCTTTGGGAAGATCTCCTGATTTCACGCTTGGGGCTCAGAAAGATTGCTATCTGATCTCATCAAGTCCTCACATCGATGCTATGAGGCTGGTAGTTTAGGGTTCTCACTGAACGGAGGGGGAGACTGAGGCTCGAAGGGGTTGGCTGACTGGCTAACGCCACTGTGACATGGGGCCCCTCCACCTCATCACTCAGGGCTCTGCTGTCCTGTCCTTGGCAATGACCTCCCCGATCCCCTGACTGCTCCTCACGGCCACTTTGAGCAGGCCTGAGCATTCCTGCCGGAATTTTGGAATTCCCGTCAAAATGCACCACCTGGATCCAATCAGGAGGAAACACTGGGCAACCCAGATCGAGGGAGGCTCATTCTGCAAGATGACTGGCCTGAACTCAGCGCTACCGGCTGCGGAAGACAAAGAACTGCTGAGGAGCTGTTCCGGATGAAAGGAAACTAAAGAGACAGGACAGCCGAACGCAATGAGGGCGCCCGAGGGGACGCTGGGGCAGGACAAGAAAAGAGCTGCCAAGGATATCCTTGGGATGGCTGATGAAACCCGAGCGCAGGCCGTGGGTCAGAGCTGGCGACTGCATCCGCACTGAGCCTGATCATGGACAGAAAATGCCCCATCTCAGGGGATCCTGGCTGTACGCAACCTTCAGGCTGGGAAGGGATATGGTGTCTACAACTGACTCCCATGTGTTCCATCAGGAACTGCGACAGCAGTGACAGCTCGGGCATATGCAGACACATACTGCAGCACACGTGGCCACAGGCTGGCAATCAGAGCATCTCCGAAAAGGACCACTGTCCTCTGTTCCAGTCTGACAGCTTGTCTGTTGATCAGCATGTTTCAGAATAAAAAACTCAAAGGGAGAAAAAAAAAAAGAAACAACCCAACCCTACAACTCACCCCACACTTCCCACCCCCTTCTATAGAACTGGCCAGCATCTAATGTGCTATATATTTTGCTTATTATTTTATTTTCTGCCTGGCTCTGTTGCAAGAATGTCAGCATGAGAGAAGGATTTTTTTGTGTGTGTGTGCACCATTCAATGGTTTTTTAGTATATTCACTGAGCTGTTGCAGTCATCACTCAAATCCATTTTAGAACATTTTCATTACCCCCAGGAGAAACCCTGTCATCCAACTCCCCCCGCCTCCCTCGTCTTAGGCAACCACTGATCTGCTCTCGGTCTCTGTGATTTGCCTGTTCTGGACATTTCATAGGCAAGGAATCTACCACGGGGGGCCTCTAGTGACTGGCTTCTCCCACTCAGCCTGTTTTCAGGGATCGCCCAGGGAGCAGCATGTCTCTGTTCACCCCACGTCTGCAAAACTTAAAATAGAGCCCGACTTGTGGACGGTAAACAATAACTATATATGGAGTGGATGGGTGAGTGAGCGGGATTTGAATCCAAGCTTGCCAGCTGCAAGCCCACTCCTGACCCGTCTTGCCTCGAGAACTCGGCCCCGCCCCTCCGGGCCTCTGCAGGGGAGGGATCTGGGGGATGGGGGCTGTGAAGGCCACAGACACCCTCCCCAGGGGAGTCAGAGCTCCCGTGCCAGCCCCGCCCAGCACCTTGAGGTTGTGCCCGTCGAAGGGCAGGGAGCCGCTGACAAGCGTGTACAGGATGACGCCGAGGCTCCAGATGTCCACCTCCGGCCCATCATACTTCTTGCCCTGGAACAGCTCCGGGGCGGCGTACGGGGGGCTCCCGCAGAACGTGTCCAGCTTCGAGCCCAGCGTGAACTCGTTGCTGAAGCCAAAGTCGGCAATCTTGATGTTGGCCTCGGCGTCCAGCAGGAGGTTCTCGCCTGCCAGGCAAGGAGAAGGCAGAGGGCAGATGTGCGCGGCGCCAGAGCCAGCCAACCTGGAGCGGCCGCAGCCTTGTCCCTTCTTCCCGTGTGACCTCGGGCAGTGACTTTACTTCTCTGGGCCTGGTTTCCTCATCCATATGATAGCGATAATTAGGGTCCCCACCTCACAGGGATGTGTTGAGAATTATGGGAGTCGATCCGTGCAAAAGGCCTCAGACAATATCTCATGGCCTGTAAGTGCTACATAACGCGCTTCCCTGGAGGGTCAGCCTTAAAGAACCTGCCTGCCAATGCAGGAGACGTGGGTTCCATCCCTGGTCTGGGAAGATCCCCTGGAGAAGGAAATGGCACCTTGCTACAGCATTCTTGGCTGGGAAATCCCCTGGACAGAGGAGTCTGGCGGGTTACAGTCCATGGGGTCGCAAAGAGTCGGACCCGGCTGAGCGACTAAATAACAATAAGCACTATAGGATTAATGTTAGCTCTTATTCTCCCACATGGCCTGCAGGGCTGAAGGTCCTCAGGCAATCCCCTGCCCATCTCTGAGTCTCGGTTCACCCAGCAGAAGAAAAATGAGGATGGACTGCTCAACACTTATAAAAATGAAAATCACTTCATATAAAACTTATTATGCACCTACTATGCACTGGGCTTTTAGACTATCCTTTATAAAAGTAGCTACATAATGCAGGGCTAACGTACAGATTCTGGAAGCACCCTAGCTTTGAATCCCAGCTCTACCACTCACTCGCTGTGTGACTTCGGGTGGATTACCAGCCCTCTCTGTGCCTCGGTTTCTGATGTGTAAACTGAAGGTCATTATAGCACCGGCCTCACAGGCGGTTTTGGAGTTCACTGAAAAGTGCTCATCACAGCACATGAGGCAGAGTCAGCGCCCAATAAATACTTCACATGCTATGCATAGGCTTTTGTCTATTTTTGGTGGCAGGTGTTTGTGTATTTGCCATTTCATGGGCGAGGAAACTGAGGCTCAGGGAGGCTACCTAATGCCTCCCTAGAGCATGAACGTAGCAGAGCTGGAACCCAGAAGAGGCCTGCCATCTCCACAGGCAGAGCGTGGAAGGAGCCTCCAGCATCCCTCTTCCTCTCGTGTGGTGACTACACGAAACCTACCCTTCAGAACGCTGCCAGCGCCCGACCCTGCCAGCCTCCGCCCTTCCCCAACCCCGCGTGCCGGGCTTCCTCCTGGTGGTGCATTTCGGTATCACCCTTCCGCACCTCTGACTTGACAAAGGGACAGAACCCGTACACACACCAAACCTCAATCTAGGGGCACCTCCATCTTGCTCAGGGGTGACACTCCCCGTGGTGGCATCTGAAGCTCCAGAGTTCTGCCCACCCTCATGTCTGGATGCACGCCGGTCCCCTGGGTGCACTAACCGAATCCCCAAGTCCCCTTTTAGCTACTTCCAGGACCCTCCACCAGGGGGCGCGCCTCCCCCAGGCTGTTGGCCATGGCTCACTCACACTCCTGCAGGGCAAACTCGCGCCTCTGAGGAGCTTCCTCAGTGGGCTGTGTGGGGATTTCAGCGGCGCAGAGGCAGTGTTTCGAACTTCTATAGCAGTTTGACAGAATTTTCTGTTTTCTTTTTTACTCTAATAATAATCATCTTAAAATCAGGCCTGCATTTTATTTTTCTTCTATTTTTTTGGTCTCACTGGGTGGCACGCAGAGATCTTAGTTTCCTAACCAAGGATCGAACCTGTGCCCCCTGCGGTGGAAGCGTGGAGTTCTAACACTGGACCACTAGGGACGTTCCTTGGGCTTGTACTTTATACATCTCTTTTTCCTTTAACTTTTATTACACTTTACCCAAGCCCCTGTCCACAACGGCTTGGGAGCTGAAACCACTCAAACAAATTCAGGATTCTGTGGTGGAAACCCTGAGAAGCAGTTCCTTAAGTAGCTAGCCCAGGGCCTGGGACACAGTGGGTGCTCAAGAAATTACCATCAGGACAACGGATGACCTGATTCGAACCAGACACACGTTTCCTGAGAAAGGAAGTTCTCTTGGGTGGAGGTGTACGGCAGGGGCCCTGGGACACAGAGCCCAGCCCGGTGGTGGGGCGGAGCAGGGCAGGCCCTGCAGAGTCTCCCGTCCCCACTAGGCACTCGCCCTCCTCTCGAGTTCAGAGATGCCTGTGACTCTGATGCCCTGGAGGCTGTGGGACTCTGGGGCTCTAGGATCTCAATTCTCGAAGCTTCCTGAATGTTCTAAAGTCTCCGGAGACTCTGAGAGTGATGTTCTGTCCTGTGTGCGTTCCAGCGACCTTGCCCAGGACGCATGTAACTGCCCGAGGCTGTTCGGGGACACTTTGTTTCTTTCCCCTTTGTTCACGCCTCCTGCCCCCGCCCCACCTGCTCCCCGCTTTGGCTGGCCTTGTTTCTGCCACAGAAGCCTGGGGACAAGTCAAGGGGTTTGGGTGCAGAGGGAGAGCACGAGGAGGGAGGGAAGGGAGATGTGGCGGGGGGCCCGGAGCCCGGGGCCCGCAGCGGGCGTCGGCGGGCTGGCCGGGGGCTCACCTTCAGGTCCCTGTGGACAATGTTCTTCTGGTGACAGTAGTGCACGGCCGACACGATCTGCAGGGGAGGCGGGGGGGGGGGTTGGGTACTTGTGGCCCCCAAACCTCTCAGCCTCCCGCAGAGACCCCAGGAACCTACCCACGACCGAGCTCTGGACTCCAGGCCTCCCCAAGCACAGGCTGTGATGCTGGGTCCCCACCGAGCCCTAACTCTGCCCACTCCCCACCCAGTCACAGCAGGAAATGAAGAGGGCGCTGCCCCGACACACGCCTCCAGAGGAGGAGCCGCCCTCCTGGCAGGGGCATCAGCACCAAGGCAACAGGACCGGCCCCTCCTGACTTTCATGCTGAGAAACACACACGAGAGCATCATACACCCAAACACAGACAGGCAGCCCCAACACACCAGGGCTTACGCCCTGTGCACCCAGCATAGCTGCGTCCAACAGCTGGACATCCTGGATCAACATTCTTGCTCAGGTCTCTTCACCCACCAAACCCTCTTCCATACCCGGGCTCCTCACTGCCATGCACCTGGACACCCACACACCTTCTTATCCACCTGCACATCCTGGTGCCATATACCCTCTGGTCCATCAGCCTATATGCCCACCCTTGGGCTCCCTCGCACCTGCTTATATACCTGAGCATCCTCACTGCCACAGAGCTGAAACCACACACCCTCTTACCCACACGCCTGGGCACCCATATATATTGTTCCCTCTTACCCACAAACTTACACCCACACTTGGGGTTCCCTCACCTATACACCCCAGCTACCATTTCCACTTTTACCCAAAGAGCTACACACCTATACACCTGGACACCCGCACACCTCAGCACCCTGGTACCTGCATGCCCTCTTAGGCACACTCCTATATACTGGGCACACCTTCACACTCACACAGCGGACACCGGCCCACCTGGGCACCTTCAGGCTTGGTCCTCTCACCCACCCTGCTAGGCAGCTGCACCCCTCCATCTGCACAGCCTCACACCTGGGCCTCTGCATACCCATGGCCACCCAACTGTCCTCCTTCACCCCCACCCCGACTTAAGCCACGCCCCCAGGTCCTTCAACAGCCCAGACTCACAATCAGACCCTCACCCCTGGAGACTGGGCGCCCCTCCCAGCCCCGCCCGAAGCCACGACCCTGACCTGTCGGAACTTGGCTCGAGCCTCCTTCTCCTTCATGCGGCCGTTGTGTATAA
>SJXQ01012448.1:31845-42392 GCA_006408695.1 Aepyceros melampus | reverse complement strand
AGGGGCCGGGGAGGAAGGGACGTCAGGGGGCGGGGCGCGAGGGGCGGGGCCGCCGAGACCCCGCCCCCCGCCGCCGGCACTTAAAGGCGCAGGCCGGGGCCGGCCGGGCGCTCTCGGGGCGGAGGCAGGTCTGGGCGCGTCGGATCGGGGCAGGTTCTCACCGGAGAGCAGAGACTCACCGGAAGAGAAAGTGAGAAACGCCAAGGCACGGCGCCAGAGACGCAGAGAAAGATACTGAGAGGCGCAGAGACGGGGAGGCTCAGGAAGAGAGAGACAAAGAGACACAAAGAGATAGAGAGACAGGGGTAGCGAGAAACACAGAGACACAAAGAGATGAACAGGCAGCCAGACAACGGAGCGGCCAAAGGACAGAAAGGCAGAACGAGGGAGAAACGCTAGGAGACACACAGACAGACAGGGTGAGAGACGCAGAGACACAGAGAGCGACAGAGACTGATCGATCCACGCACAGAGACAGAAGGAGGGACGGAGATGCCCAGACCTGAGAAGAGAATGGAGACAAAGAGACAAGACTGGCAGAGAAGCCCTCAAAGGCAACAACCAGGCCGGCGGCGCTTCCCCGTTCTCTCTCCCAGCCCCGCCTCCTCCCCAGTCCAGGGAGCTCTGGGGACCGCGGGCTAAGGATGCTTGGGGGGACGGTGTCTGGGCGGAGCCACTGAGGAAGGGTGACCAACCTCTCTAGCAATGCTGCCTCCCACCTCCCAGAAAACTCCAGATCCTAAGGTTGTAGGTTGCAGTCTCCTTTCCTTTGCAACCCAGTTGGGGTCTCAAGACTCTGTGTCCAGCTCTGGCACTCAGGACAGACACTGGCTCTTTCTGGGCCTCAGTTTCACACTTCTGTAAAGGGAGGGGGAGGATCTGCATGTTGCCTTCCTAGCGGGGCTGAAGTAGGTGCAAAAGAACCTGGTGCAAGTATTCTCCTGCTAGGCAAACTGAGACCAGAGAGGTCAAGGGCTTTGCTGAGATCACACAATGCCGTGGGGGCCGCGTGTCCCCTCTAGACAGAGTGGAATGAAAGGAAGAGGGACACTGCCCTGGCCTTGGATTCAGCCCTTGCATGGGATCGATGTCTGTTTGAACGTCTTCCTGAACCTCAGTTTCCCTTTCTAAAAAACTGGTTTGACAATGATAGCAGCCTGCTGGAACCAGCTCAGCAAGCTGATTGTTGAAGTCTCAGGGATTTTGGAGCTGGTTGTTAAACAGTCATTATTAAAAATTAAATTATGCGAACATACAATTAAATAAATTATACTTAAAGCAAAGATAATAGTCATCACGTCCTAATTGTTTTACGTTTGGTTCTTACGTGTGATCCTGAGGTTATTTACATCTATTGTTTTCTGTTGCAGTGAAACTGCTATGTAAGGGGTGACTGCACATCTCTTTTCCCCCAAACGCTTTCAATGATGTCACCCTGGTAGCCTGGAATTAGCCATGGTGGGAATATTTACACCATGGAAATTGGCTACAAAGAAAGGCTTTTCGCCCTCACTCGGCAGAGCGCTGGTTGTAACATATTGACCTGTATATCACTGATACTATCAGCTACATCTACTCACAGAGGCTTCCTCTGTGCCAGGCTCTGAGCACTTCATCCTTTCTGCTACAGCGTGAGATTGGACCATCATTGTCACCCCCGCTTACACAGGAAAAACCACATGCTGAAGTCCGCACAGCTGGTTAGCAGCAGGGCTGAGGTTTGAACACAAGCGTCACCAAATTCCACAAGGTAGGCTCTCGTCCACTATGGCTTCCTGCCTCTGGAGAGTGATGGTAGCAGCCCAGCGCTGTGACAAATTAATGAGACTATGGAAAGAAAGCAGTTCTTGCGGAAACAGATTAGAATTTCTTAAAGGGGTGATATTATTATTATTCAACAAATGGAGCCTGAGGAGTCTCAAGGATGGTGGGAGGCAGAGAGGCAGGAGCTCAGAATGTTGTTCTGGAAGCTTTGGGATCCCAAGGTTTCTGCGGGATGAGGGGTGGGGTCTTGGGAATGGGATAGAGGCTGAATCCGCCCAATCCTTCCCAGCCCTAGCGCTGACAGCTGCAGTTCTCCAAAACACCACACGAGGGCAGAAGATCGCCTCCCTACACAGGTTGCCCACCACTCTCCAGGGCTCACTCAGGCTCGTAGTTCCCAGTATGGTCCCCACCTCATTTCCCAGATGGGGAAACTGAGGCTTAAAGAGGGGAGGCTGTGGCATGGATAACCTTAAAAAGTTATGCTCATCAAAAGAAGCATACAAAAGACCATTTACTGTATAATTCCATTTATAAGAAACGGGCTTTCCAGGTGGCTCAGTTGTATAGGAGTCTGTCTGCCAATGCAGGAGATGAGGGTTTGATCCCTGGGTCGAGAAGATATCCTGGAGAAGGAAATGGCAACCCACTCTGGTGTTCTTGCCTGGGAAATTCCATGGATAGAGGAGCCTGGAGGGCTACAGTCTATGGGGTTGTAAAGAGTTGGATACAACTTCACAACTAAACAATAAGAAATTTATGTGTAATATCCTGAACAGGTAAATCTTTAGTGACAGAAAGTAGAGTCAGGGTTGCCAAAGGCTGGGAGGAGAGCGCAGTAAGGAACGACTGCTAACAGGTTTTAGGATTTAAGGATTTCTTTTGGGGTGGTGAAAATGTTTTGGAATTAGATAGTGGGGATGGTTGCTACAACCTTGTGAACATACCAAAAACCATTGACATATGCTTTAAAAGTGTGAATTTTATGGCATAAGAATTACAGCTCAATAAAAAATTAAGTTAAAAGAGAGGGAGAGATCCAACAGTGTCCATGGCCCATAACAGATGCTTGGTTCCAGCCCAGCCTGCCTTCTCATTGTCAGGGATCCACACTGACTTGGGGAGGACAAAGCCTGTTTCTCCCCTTGCCTTCTCGGCCACCAAATCAGCCCCTCCCTGGGGGCCCTCTGCTGACAAATCCAATCCTTGAGTGGAGGCCTTCAGACTTTGGAATCTTAACCTCTGATGCACTTATCCCAACCTAATGTCCACAGAGCCCCCACTGGGGCTAGGGGAGAAGGATGATCCCTGAGCCCAGCTCCTGTCCCTAATGTCAACCCTACCTCACCCTAACCCCAATCGAGCTGAGGCAAGTGATCATTCTCTCAGGCCAAACTCCTGGGATACTATGCCTGGGAACCCAAAGGGCCACCTAAGCCTAAAACCCAGCCTTGAAAGTAACCCTAATCCTGCATCTCACTCCATCCAACCCCCAACCCATTTCTAGCCCCAACCCATCTGCGGTCTTCATCCACAACTTCCCATCCTTAGCACTGGTGCATTCCGTTAACAGATCTTTACTGAGCACTTGCTATGTGCTGGGAATGTATTTAGAGTTATCACGATGAACACGGTAAGCAAAATCTGCATTGAATTTACGTTTGATTGGGACAGTCAGAAAATCCACCAGGGAGACAGAGGGATTTGATCATTTCAGGTTGTAGAAAGTGCTCTAAAGGAACTGACAAATCAGAGCAATGTCTCTGGGGAGCGGGGAGAGTACAGGATGGGCAGAAGTGCTTTTGCTGGTCGGGAACCTCTCCTTGGAGGAAAGGACGCTGGAGCTGAGACCTGGGTAATAAGGAGAAGGCAGGCGTATGGAAACCTGGAGACAGGGGCTTTTAGGCAGAGAGAACCACGGAAGCAAAGCCCTACCCAGGGCCACCCCCTGAGGCCTCCAACCAGCCCCTGGTCCCAGCAGAACCTTCCTTCTTGTCTTTACCCTAGAGCGGGGGAACCCAAGAGA
The DNA here is from genome assembly GCA_006408695.1 of Aepyceros melampus. Lineage (NCBI taxonomy): Eukaryota > Metazoa > Chordata > Mammalia > Artiodactyla > Bovidae > Aepyceros > Aepyceros melampus. Next base: position 38,602 of record SJXQ01012448.1, on the reverse strand, counting down.
GAACTTCGGGGCCCACAGCCAGCACAGGGTGTCTCCGGGGGGGTACCCAGGAGGGTGTTGTCACCTTGGGAGGTGTGAAGAGCAGACTGGGGGGGTTGCCAATTCCGGTCAGGGTGGATGAATGTGGGGCCTGACCGCAGCCCAACACAGCCTGGCCTAAAAGGGCAGACAGATAACAAGTCCTTCCCGCCCCTGGCCCCAGAGAGGGAGGGGTTTCCTGACAGGAAATTGACCTCCTCTAACCCCCCCTCCTCAGATCCAAGTTCTTGGCAGTCCTGGCTGAAGGAGCCTCAACACAGACAGCAGCAGGGACAGAGAGACACCGACAAGGAGGTGAGTGTGCAGGAGGAGGGGAGTCACGCGCCCCGCGCCTCTGAATCGGGCGCTGGACCATAACTGGGAAGAGCGTGTCCCCTGAAGCCAGGAGAGGCTGGGGGCAAAGAGAAACTCTAGGGCCTGATCTGGCTGGGGGGGCTGTCAGCCAGCAAGAGGCTGGGAGGAGGAGAAGGGGAGCAGGCGGAGGAGGGTGCAGGGCACGCTGTGGGGACTCTGCCGATCCAGGCTGCCAGGGAGCCACAGAGAGCTTGGAAGCACCAAGGGAGAGGAGAGACATGGTGTCATTGGGTTGGTGTCATTGGGTCAGAAGTGCTGTGAGTTCAGGTGGGAAGGCTGAGGCCAGACGGGGATGGGCGGTCTGCTCCATCCCCAAGAGATGGGGTCCCAGAGATGGGAGCGGTGACCAGGGTTGGGATGGAGATAGAACAGGAGGTGGGATGAGGCTGGGATTGAAGATGTAGGTGAACCTGGAACAGGCTGGGCTGGTGACGGAGTTGTTTGCGGGCAGGGTCTGGATTGGGGTTGAGTAGGACACAGCTGGTCAGGGCAGTTCCCTGATCACAGGCATGGGACTAGAGGTGATAACTTCTGCAAACAGGCCGGCTGGCCTGCAAAAGATTCGGGGTATTGGGGAAAGGCTGGTAGCAAGGAAGAGGAGGAGGAGCCCAAAGAGGGAAGCTCTGGTGGCCAAGACATCCTGCGAGGGGCACAGAGGCTGGGGGGCTTGAGGGATCCCTCGGAAGTGAGTCAGGGGCCGGCACCCGGAGGCCGACGAGGGGGCTGGAGGGGGCAGGATGTTGGAGTCAGGTTGCAGAGGTAGGTGCTGGAGCCAGGAAGGGGAAAGACCTCGGGGTCAGTTTTGGGAAAATGTTGCAGACAGGTCTGAGGATGTTGGAAATGATTTTGGGGGGAGGGGTCCCAGTTTAGGGGTGGATGTGGGAGCTGGCGTAGGAATGTCAAATCTTGTTTGGGTGAAAAAAGATCAGTTTGAGTGGTGTTGACTTCTGCTGTAGGGAAATCAAAGGCCCCTGTTTTGAGGGGGAGGGGGAGTTTTTTGCCAGGGGAGGAATGATGGAGCCAGTTCTAGGGAATGACAGAGCCATTTTGGAGATGAGGCCTGTGGAGCCCAGCTTGGAAGATAAAAGAGAATCAGTATGTGGGGTGTGTGCATGCGTGTGTGTGTGTGTGTGTGTGTGTGCATGTGTGGAGGGGCTGGCACCAATTGCTCATAGCCACAGGGGTTCCAGGCAAGGGTTGCCATGGTGACTGCCTCCCGGGGGGATCGGGGACCATGGAGACTACAGAGAGGCTAGGATGGTGTTTTGAGGAACAAGAGGCTTGAGAGACAACAGCTAAGGTCTGGAGGCTGAAGTCAGGGAGGAAAGAAGTGGGGTCACCACCAGCAAAGGAGAGGCTTGTGCCCACAGCACAGCCCACTCAGGGCCCCTTCAGCATCGGCTTCCTCCCGGTGCCCCCATGCCCCCCCACACCCAGTGCCCCATCTTGACCCTGTCCCTAGCCTGCTCCGACTCTGTCCCGGTTGAAAGCAACCCATGTGTCTGGCCAGAGGAGGATGTGGGAACCTCTGATACTTCACACGTTTTGTCATAGTTGCACAGGGGAATACTGTAGGCAGCACTAATTAGAGCCACAGAGACAGGCGTGGACAAATCTCACATGTAAGATGTGAGGAAGGAAGAAAGCAAGTTGCAGGGGCACATGTAGTAAGATAGTGTTTCTAGAGACTTTGAAACCACGCAAAACAATTTGATATTTCTAGGTACTAGTCTGGGTAGGCAAAGGGATGGCTTTCCCTGGGAGAAGGCTAGAGCGGGCGGGATCAGGGAGGGCTGTGGGAGGCTTCAGTCCATTTGCAATGCTTGAGTCTCAGTTCCCTGACCTGTGTCTAACCTGTGCCCTTGACGGGGAAGCGCAGAGTGCTAACCACTGGTGCATGCTAAAGCACTTCAGTCGTGTCCAACCCCTTGCGACCCTATGGACTGTTAGCTCCTCCGTCCACGGGATTCTCCAGGCATAATACCGGAGTGGGTTGCCATGCCCTCCTCAGGGGGATCTTCCCGACCCAGGGTCAAACCTGCATCATTCGCATCTCCTGCGTGGTCAAGCGGGTTCTGTACCACTAGCGCCACCTGGGAAGCCCCCTAACCACCGGACCACCAGGGAATGCTCTGCAATGCTTATTTCTTTAGAAAACAAAAAACTGAACCCAAGAGAGCATATATTTGCATTAGATGCAGCTAGGATCGTAAGCACAAGGGTGTTTAGTAAATTTGTTTTCTATACTTTTCTGAATGTTTGGACTATTTCATTGTTTTCAAAAGTGCCCTTCTGGAACTTCCCCAGCAGTTCAGCAGTTAAGACTCTGCCTTCCAATGCAGGGGGTGTGGGTTCAATCCTTGGTTGGGGAACTGAGGTCCCACACACGGCCAAAAGTTAAAACAAAGGAAAAAGAGCCCTTCACGGCTCCTCGGTGCCCTCAGGAGAAAGCTCAGGCCCTTCCTTATGACTTTTGAGGCCCTGCCTAGCCTGCTTCTTGCTGACCTCTCTGGTTTGACTTATCATTCTTCCTCCCCCAAGAGAAATGAAGTCCTTGCCCCCTTCCTTTGTTTCCTGTTTGGCCCCCATTCACTCCCAGAGTGCCTGCTCTGGGAGCTGAGGACACAGTGATGACCCAGACAGTCCTGACTCAGCCCTCTTGGGGCTCACAGACCCATCCCCAGACAGCGATGACCCAGAGTGGGAATATCAAGGAGGGGAGCACCTGATTCAGCCTGGGTATCCTGGAGAGCTTCCTGGAGGCGGCAACATCTGAGCTGGGTCTCAAAGCCTGAATGGACTATGGAGAACAGAGTTCCATGTAGAAGCAGATGTTGAAGCCCAGAGGAGCCTGAAGGAAGAAGGAGGAAAATGTGGGATAATGCTGATGAGGGATACAGCTGGCCAGCCTGAATTTTGTCCTGAGGGCACTGGGGAGCCATGGAGGGTTAAGAGAAGGGGAGGGGCGGCTTGAGCCCTAACAAGGTCCTCAAAGGTGCACTGGAGGACTAGAGGCTGGAGATCAGGGAGGAGGTTGAAGTAGAGAAGCAGGAGGGGGCTTGGACGAGGGTAGGAGCCATGAAGAAGGAGGAGACAGGGATGTAGGAGATGGAATGGGCCAGACTCTGGAAGCTTCCAGCCCCACAGGGGCAGAGACTGGGTCTGCCTCAGCCACGGCTGTGTCCTCAGTGCCTGCACAGGGCTGGACTGATACAAATACCTAATAAGTGTGTGTGTGTGTGTGTGTGTATGTGTGTGTGGTAAAATCTATACAACATTCCATTTACCATATTAGCCATTTTAAAGTGTCCAGTTCAGTGGCATCTCATGTATTCCCAAGGGTGGTCAAACATCACCACAAATTGCAGAATATCTCCATCCCTCTAAGAGGAAACCCTGTGCCCATTAAGTGGTCAGGCCCCAGTCCCTTTCTCCCAGTCACTCTAATCTTTCTGTCTCTATGGATTTGCTTGTTCTGGATCATCTTTCCCAGTAAGAGTTTGCTGGAGGAATGAATAGGGTAGAGGTGACAGGAGTACTGACTGGATGGGGAGGAGACAAAGGTGCCTGAGAGTGTGAACAGGATGCCTGGGTAGATGGTGGGGTGCGGTCTGGGTCCCCATGTAGGAGGGCACCTTCCCCTCTCAGCCTGTCTTCTCCTGGAATAGGAGGGTCCCAGGGCAGAAGTGAGGTAGGGGAAGGGTCTGAACGCCAGTGCTCCAGGGAAAGAGCCCAGGATCTACAATCAGACAGGCCTGGGTCTGGATCCCAGCTTTGTCCCTGAATCGCCATGGGACGTTAGGTCCTTATGAGCCTCAGTTTCCTCATCTGCAAAATGGGCATAGTGACAGTGCTCACCGCAGGAGGCTGTGCAGATTCTGGGGGTGTGTAAGTGCTCAGCCCAGTGCTTGGCACACATGCTTCAAAGTGCTGGGGACACAAAGGCTCTGTTGTCACTGCCACCCGCCACCAACAATACTGATGGTCCATTTCACCCCTCCCGCCCCCAGGTCCTCTCTGGTCAAAATGCCCATTCTCAAGAGTCTAGGGGTGGCAGACTCTAAGGTGCCCCGGGCAGGGACACTGCCTCTGAGGTCCTCTCGGAACCCTTTCGAGGAAGTCTCAGGACTGGAAGAAGAGGAGGCTGCAGAGCTGGGGGCTCTGCCCAATGGAACGTCATGTCGTCGTCGAGCCACCCTGGAGAAGCTGGCAGGCCTGTCCCCCTTCCGGCTGGGCAAAACCCCCAGCCGGCAAGCGGGCAGCCCCAGGAATGGGCAGCCTCGCTCTTTCCTGGGCCGGGTGCTGTTGCCAGGGATTCGCAGGAGCTCAGCAGACTTCGGCCTCCTGGCCAGGCTTCAGGGGAGCCGAGCCCAGGGCGACGAGGAGGCGGCTGGAGAGGCTGCACGGAGACTGGCCTTCCTGAGACTGGGGCGTGGGCCCAAGCCCCAGCGGGCATCACTGGCTGAGAGGGTGGTGCCCGCAGGTGAGGCGGCTCCCGAGCCCCCGCCCAAGGTCCCAGAGCCCCCAAAGGTGAAAGAGCCCTTGTCAGGTGAGTTGGGAGCCCTGGCTCAGACCTGAGAGAATCAGTGTCTCTACCTGTGACATCATTGCCATTCACATCTCCAGTTTCCATCCGCCCACCTCCATGGACAGGGCCAGCCCGTCCCTCCTGCGGTCCTAATCTCCACTGTCAAGCTCCAGCTTCAGCCCCATCTCCACCCCCAGCCCCAATCTGTCCCTTTCTCCACCTGCCACCTTCAACCTTGCCCCGTAGTCCAACGACAATCAAATCACTAACTCTGGTCTCATCTCCTCCAACGCTCTCCCTGTCTCCAGTATCAATCCTCTTTCCCTTACTCCCCTCAAATTCAGCCTCAATCCCATCTCCTTTCAAAGTATCCACATTTGACCTTGACCTTAAACCCCTCCCTAACCTCCACAGTCCACCCCATTCCCATCCTTAGCCCTAATTCTGGCCCCAAACTCCAACCCCCACCTCAACCTCCTCCTTCATCTCAATCTCTTCTCTTCTTCCATCCCACTCTGAACCTCAACCCTAACTCCACCCCAATCCTAAACCCCCAGCCCCAGCCTCCACCTTCAACTTCATTCCTACTTCCACTTATACCCAAGTTTCATCTTCAAGCTCACCCCCATGCCTGATGTCTCCCTCCATCTCCCGGCTACATCCCCCCAAACCCATCACCACCTGGGTTAGTTTTCTATTAGTACACAAACTGGCTGACTTAAGATCACAGACATTTATTCTCTTGCAGCTGAAGAGGTCTGAATCGAGGTGTTGGCAGGGCCATGCCCACTCTGAGGCCTGCCTGGCCTCTGCCACCTTCTGGCACTCCGCTAGCTGCATCCCTCCCGCCTTCCATCCGCCCGTGGCCTTCTCTATCTTCACCTCATCTTCTCCTCTGTGCCTGTCGGTCCTGGTGTCCAAATTTCCCTTCTTACAAAGATGACAGTCACACAGGATCAGGGCCCACCCTGTTATCCCATTTTAACTTGATGACCTCTGCAAATGACTTATTTCCAAATAAGATCCCATTCTGAGGTATTAAAGATTAGGGCTTCACATATCTTTTTTTTTTTTTTTGAGGTTGGTGGGGGACAAACAATTCAACTCACAATACCACCTTAGCTGTATCCTCAACCCCAGCTGTACCCCAAACCCCAATGTCTTCCTTGGTGCCTTTCTGGTTTCCAGTCACACTTATTCCAACCCCATCATCCGTCTCCACCCTGAGACACATCCACACACTTATTCTCAACCCATCCCTTTTTCCGAATGCCATCTTTAACCTGAGAGCTGTGCCCAACACCATGACAACTGCCAAGGGGTCCAGTCCCGTGCCATGGCCCGTTCCTTTCCTCTTATCCCACCACTCAATCCCTGTGTGCAACTCTTTCCCCTCTTCCATCTCACTGCCACCCCCCAAGCCCAGGTCTATCTCAGTGTTCCCCTTCAACCCCACTCACCTCCCCAACTTCCTGGTTCAGAAAGTCGGAAGTCGTATTCCCAGCCCCCCCCCCCCACCGTTTTCAACCTTAACCCAAACTCATCCTGTCAGTCATCCTGTCAGTCCCAATCCTAAGCACCCACTTCCAGCCTCCAACTTCAACTCTCCGCATTCCTAACCCCAGCTCACCTCCAGGCTTCTTCAAACTCACCTCCTTCTTCACCATCGCCTCAGCTCATCCCCAGCCCCATCCTTACCCCAAGCCCAGGCACCATCCTCAACTCCTTCCCCACCTCCCTCTGCAGATTGCAGCACCACCCTCGCTCTCATCCTGAACTCCCGCACCCCAACCCCCACCTTCACCCCATCCTCATCTCCAGCCCCAACCCCGACAC
>SJXQ01012448.1:0-17962 GCA_006408695.1 Aepyceros melampus | reverse complement strand
CAGGAGATCCTGGCGGTGACCCGGGACCTGGAACTCTGCGAGGTGGCAGCCATGTCCCCACCTCGGGACCGTGCCTTCTTCGCAGACATCCCCGTGCCCCGTCCGCCTGTCTGCCTCAGCCTCCCTCTCTTCCTGGGCCGCCTCACCCTCTCCCGGCTGGCTTGCCTGTCCTGGCCTCGGCCTCCGGCTCCGTCTCCATTACGGCAGCCCCAGGCCCGACGCTGAGACTCTCCCAACCCCACCTCAGTGCCCCCCATCTTTGCTGCTGACAGACCGTCCCCCCCACACCCCGACTCGACTCTTAGCCTGGCACCACAGACGCCTGGACTGGCAAGATCCTTAGCGGTCTTCTCCCCTACCCCCAAACTCCCTGTTCCGAGGAGAAAGCAGCTAGAAGGAGTAAGGACTTTCCCAAGGCCATGAAGCCCGTTCCCAGCACCAGCTCCCCAGCCCGGCATGGGGTGGGTGGCGTTTTGGAAGGCTGTACACAAATATCCCAGGCCCCCCCCTTTCCCCTCACCTCAAGGTCTGGCCTCAATCCAATGTATTAAGGAACGTACGATACTTAGAATAAAGAGGTTTCTATTTAACACAAGGAAGGGCTGAGTCCCCAGTGTGTGGGGGGAGGAAGGACCGGGGCAGGGCCCAGAGCCAAGGGCTTCTCACACACCCAAGGCCGGGCTAGGGTCCAACTCCTGGGCAGAGCAGTGGAGGCCACGGGAGGCCCTGCAGGACGGGAGCAGCCCTGCCGCCCCATTTACATCAGGCCTCCGAGGCTGCGTGACTCTACGGCAGGCTCTTGGCCTCTCTGGGCCAGCGACCCTCATTTTGTCCATCCCCAAGTGCCTTCTCTCCTGGGCCCAGTGGTCCCACCTTGGCACACACCCCCTCCCCCATCCTCAGGCGGGAAGCGGTATCAAGAGAGGAAGGAGGTTGGGGGCAGGGCTGGCGGCATCCAGGGCGCCCTCCTGGGTTGACGCAGGAAAATCTCAGGGTGGGAAAAATTCCAGCCTCTCACCCCCGCCCTGCCCCGGATCCTAGTCCCCACGGAGACCTTGAGGTCACCTCCTTGCTGACCCCTACCCCTCCGGCCCAGTTGGACAGGCTATGATGGATGCTTCCTGGCATGGCTTTTTTTTTTTTCCTTTCTGCAAAGTCGGAAGGAGGAGGCAGCCAGGGGTCAGAGTGGAGGCTGGGGTTGGAACCTCATGCACATTTGAACTCATGTTTGACGTCTGACGGTCTCTTGGAGCCCCAGGGTTGTGTGATGCCAGGCAGGAAGCTGACCCTCTCTGGGCTGCAGTTCCTGTCCCTCTCTGAGGAACTGCTTAACCTGTCTTTGCTCAGGACAGGTGAGACGTCCAGAGGATATATGCCCCTTACTTCACATCCTCAAGTGATATTTTCAATGTCATGGATATACAAGTGGGGAGTTGAGGAATGAACCGGCTGCAGTTTGTGGACATTTAATGAAAGGTGTATTCATCTCAATTTGGCAGGATTCTTTTTCAAGAGTTTGGTGCCCCACTGTAAAATGGCTGTATTGAAATAGAATTTACACAGCAGAGAATTCATCCATTTAAAGTGCACAGTTCAGGGCAGTCACCTCTGCAGTCAATCCTGGGAACATTTCATCCCCCTAAAGAAACCCTGCACCTCTTTAACCATCAACCCAATCCCTCTATCCCTCTCAGGCCCTGGGGACCACTGGGCTCCTTTTTCTCTCTGGAGATCTGCCTGTTCTGGAACGTTTTTGTGTAAATGGGATCACAGAATATGGGGTCTTTGTGTGTGTGTGTGTGTGTGTATGTGTGTATGGGTGTTCAGAACACAATGTGAGATCTACCCACTTAACCCATTTCTCAATGCGTAATACAGTGCTGTTAACTATCACCACAAAGCTGAACAGCAGATCTTTGCACTCTAACTGTGCGCTCATTAAACAACTCTCCCCGCTCCCCATCCCATCTGTTCTCTACTTGATGACTCTGAGTTATTTTTATTTTTCTTATTTTCTATTGAAGAGTAGAGTCGACTTACAATGCGTGTTAGATTCTGGTGCACAGCAAAGTGATTCAGTTACACATACCTATATACATATCTTTTCAGAGTTCCCATTATGGTTTGTTACAGGATGTTAAATATAGTTCCCTATGCTCTATGGTAGGACCTTGTTGCTTACCTGTTTTATTATATAGTCATTTGTATCTGCTAACCCCAAACTCCCAGTCTGTCCCTCCCCTACCCCCCGAGTTTGAGTATTCTGAATACCTCATATAAGTGGAATCATGCAGAATTTGTCCTTTTTTGACTGGCTTATTTCACTTCACATCATGATGGTCACAAATGGAAGGATTTCTTTGTTAAGGCTGAATAATATTCTACTGTGTGGCTTTACCCACTCATCTGCTGCTGGACATTTGAGTTGTTTCCATATCTTGGCTACTGTGAATAAAGAAGTGATTTTTGAGGGCCTGTCTTCTTTCACTTCGCAAAGTATTTTCAGGATCCGTCATGTTGTAGCACGTGTCACTACATGTCTTTTCATTGTCAGATAACATTTCACTGTGTGGCTATACCTCATTGTATTTATCCCTGTATCAGCTGATGGACAGACTTCTCAGGTGGCACTAGTGGTAAAGAACTCTTCGGCCAATGGAGGAGATATCAGAGATGCAGGTTCAATCCTGAGTCAGGAAGATCCCCTGGAGGAGGGCATGGCAACCCACTCCAATATTCTTGCCTGGAGAATCCCATGGACGGAGGAGCCTGGCAAGCTATAGGCCATGGGGTCGCAAAGAGTCGGACACAGCTGAAGCAACTTAGCACACACACGCAGCTGATGGACATTTAGGCTGTTTCTACTTTTTAGTTATGAGTATTGTGCTCCACATTTTTTTCCCCCTAGATTACAAACATTTTCTTGGCTCCCTGAGGAGTTCTGACCTTACCCTGAGCTTCATTCTACCGTGTTTTTTTTTCTTTTTTTTTTTAACCTTGTTGCATGCTCGCAGGATCTTAGTTCCCTGACCAGGGACTGAACCCAGGCCACAGCAGTGAAAGCCCGGAGCCCTAACCATTAGGCAACCAGGAAACACCCTCAGTTTGCACTTTTGTAAAATGGGAGAAGAGTCCTAACAGCAGCATTAATGTGGCACCTACAGCATGCCAAGTGCCATGCTCCCAAGGATTCACTCAACAGACTTGCAGATTTGGACACAGAGGCCCAGACGAAGACAGGAGTGCCACTAAAGTCGCCATCCAGGGGCTTCCCTGGTGGCCCAGTGGCGAAGACTCTGCGCTTCCAACGCAGGGGGCATGAGTTCAATTCCTGGTTGGGATACTAAGATCCCATGTGCTGTGTGGTGTGGTCAAAAAAGTAATAAAAAATGTCAAATCACCATCCAGAGTGCCAGGGGCAAGACCCCACCTACTCACCCCAGGCTCCCGAGGAGATTGTGTGCGAGGAATCTGGCTCAGATCCTGACCCGGGGGGAGTGCTTGGAAAACCCTTAACTGACTGGAGTCACACAGAGCTGGTTTCTGGACTGTGGGACTGGGGCGGGGTGGTAACTGTTTATTGGGTACCTACCTAGTCTGTGTCAGGGGCTCTCTGAATGTGTCTTACATGCAGAGCATCTCAGGACTTCCCTGGTGGTCCAGTGGGTAAGACTCCCTGCTCCCAGTACAGGGGGCCCAGGTTCAGTCCCTGTTCGGGGAACTAGATCCCACATGCCGCAACTAAGAGTTCCCATACCGCAACTAAGACCCAGTGCAGCCTAAACAAACAAAGACAGAAATAAAAATATTTTTAAAATGCAGAGTGTCTCATGGCACCGTCCCCCTGGCCCTGGGAGAAGGGACTGGTCCTCTCAGGCAGGAAGCAGTCTCAGAGGTTAGGACAGTTAGAGGCGGTGGCTGGGATTTAAACCCCAATCAGACAGATTCCAAGAGCTCTCGGTCACTGTCTGCTGGCCCTGCTGTGCACCAGGCCAAGCACGTGCCTAACTCACTGTACCCGTGCCTCGCTGCCTGGTCCAGGGCCAGCCTCCCCGTCAACCCCTGGGAGATGGATGGTGTTATTGTTCTGGTGCACTGATGAGGTCCCCAAGGCTCTGATGGACACTCTGGTCACACAGCCAGGAAGTGGCTGAGCAGCGCCTTCCTGGGAAGGGGAGAAAGGAGACGACGCCGGGTGGGGAGGGGACTATCCATATGGGCCACAGCCACGGTCCAGATGAGAGAAAGGGAGGCAGGCAGCCTCCAGGGGGCCATGCCCACCCCTCGGACTGGGCTTGGTTCAGTTGGGACCAGGATCATTCGGCTTCATCAAAATGTGAAATTGCAGCCAGGACCATAAAGGCACCAGGGCAGGAAATTCTGGGAAAGGAGAGGGCCCGGGGTCAGTAGCCATCCTCACCCTGGGGCTTCCTGCACCCGCCCCTCCAGCCCCACCCAGAGTGGGTGGGGACCCTCCTTTGCTGCCCAGTGCCTTTCTGATGAGCTGCCCACCCATGCCTGGTCATTTTCCACTGAGCCCTGTGTCTAAGGCAGCCCCATCAAAGCGCCCAGACAGTGTGAAAGAGGCCCCTAAAGCCTGGGGGAGAGACCAACGGTGTCCAGTGCTGACCTAGCAAAGCCCTTGAGCCCCTCCCAAGGCCTCCATAACCGAGCAGGTGGTCAAGCTGGAGGAGGCAAGCCTGGTCGTCACTGCCTGCAAGAGGAGGAGGATGAAGGTGGGAACCTACACAACTCCCACCCTATCTAGGAGCCTCAGTTCCCAGGTCTTCTGTAACCTCCACCCCCGTCGGAGCACTCGTCATCCTTGCCAGCCTTAACTGCTCTCTTTAAGCCCCAGTCGCCACTGAGTCCCCATGCCTCTTCCTGAGATGCCACCCCTCTCTGGCTGTCTCTCTCTTCGTGGCCTTGTTGCCTTCTGGAAGCCACCTTCCAATCCTCAAGTCTCCACCTCTCACTCTGAGCCTCCCTACCACCTCTCTGAGCCCCTGGAAGCTGAGTCCTGTCCTCATCTTGGATCCCCTCTCTTTTTGTCACTATAAATTCACTCATTCTATCCACTCATCCACTGAGTTCATCTTGTACACCCAACTTGTACAAGGTGATGCTGGGGACACTGTAGTGACCTCAACAGCCTTGGCCCTGCCCTGACAGAACTGACAGTCCAGGGGGGAGACGTGTCTGTCATCCAAAGTGGTCAAGGCTAGAGTTGGGGAGCTCTCTAGGGGAAGCTCAAAGTTTCCCTGACTTTGTCTGGGAATCAGGAAGGCTTCCTGGAGGAAGAGGCACCTGCGCTGAGATCCAACCCTCCACTGGACCTCAGATATCATCTGGCAGGTCTTAATACCCGGCAGGGCCCGAGGAAGAAAATGGAATCAATAGATTCCCCCAAATTTTCTTGTAGTCTTGCCTAAAGAACTTTGTAATACATGGAACGATGTTCAAAGGGAAATTTAAAATGCTCATACCCTTGAACACAGAAACCCCACTTCTAGGAATGTGTCCCTTTGCAGTACTCTGGCAGGCGCAAGACAGACACTGCTATGCTGTTCAAAGTGGTAATGATGGACAACAGTCAACAGGTAACCAGTTAAGTTGGGTCCAGTAGGTACAGTCCCCAGTGGAATACAACATAACTAATAAAAGATTGGAGGTTGACACTCTCATCTTATTCCCAAGCTCAGAAGGGAAGCATTTAGTCTTTAAGTATTATGTTCTTGTTGCTTAGTCGATAAGTCTTGTCTGACTCTTTGCAACCCCATGGACTGTAGCCTGCCAGGCTCCTCTGTCCATGGGATTTCCCAGGCGAGAATACTGGATTGGGTTGCCATTTCCTTCTCCAGGAGATCCTCCCAACCCAGGGATGGAACCCGTTTCTCCTGCATTGGCAGGTGGATTCTTTATTGCTGAGTAATCAGGGAAGCCCAAATATCATGTTAACTGTAGGCTTTTCATAGATGCTCCATATTAGAAGGAAGACGATCCCTTCTATTCCCAGCATGATGAGAGTTTTTGTATGGAAAATAAACTTTGCTTGATGCTCTTCCTGTATCTTTTAGGGTAATTAAACTATTTTCTTCTTGATTCTATTAATGGAAGATGGATTACTTAGATGATGGTTGATTGTTCAAACAATCTTGAATTTTTAAGGTTAAACCCACTTGATCATGATGTATTATTATTATGTATTGCTTGCTTTGCTTTCCTAATATTTTATTATTTTTGCATTCATGTTCATGGGGATATGAAAAAGTATTAGACATGAACTGACACCTTTTATGACAAAAAGCAATAGATAAACTAGGAATAGGAGGGAAATTCTTCAACATGATAAAGGCAATATATTAAAAAATAAGTAAGATTACATGCAATGGGGAAAGACTGAAAACTTTCAATCTTTTTGAAACTCCCTAAGATCAGAATCAAAACAAGAATATTTGCTTTCACCATTTCTATTCAACATAGTACTAGAGTTCCAGCTTCTAGAAAAAGGCAAGAAAAAGAAATAACTGGAAATGAAGAAATAAAATCTATTTGCAATAGCATGATCTTATAAGTAGAAACTCTTAAAGAATAAAAAAAATTAGAACTAAAAACGAATTCAGCAGTGTGTAGGATATAAAATCATCACACACAAACCAGTTGTATTTCTAGACACTAGCAATAAGCAGTCTAAAAGAGAAATTAAGAAATAATTCCATTTACAAAAGCATGCAAAATAATAATTAGGAGTAAATTTCACCTGGGAGTGAAATTAGTAGTAAATTTTCACTGAAAACTAAAAAAGCACTGCTATAATGGAGAAGGAAAGGGCAACCCACTCCAGTATTCTTGCCTGGAGAACTCCATGGTCAGAGGAGCCCAGCAGGCTGCAGTCCATGAACTCGCAAGAATCGGACACAACTTAGCAACCAAACCACCAGCACCACGCCTCACCAGGGCGCCCCAGGGCAGAGCAGACTGCTGCCGCAACACAAGTGGCCTCCCTTCTCGGGCAGGCTCACATCAGGGATCCAGAGGCGGGGTATAGAAACAAAACAAAACGCTGCTCTAAGAAAGTGTGATTTGAAAAGATACATGTCCTCCTATGTTCACAGCAGCACTGTTTACAATAGTCAAAACCTGGAAACAAGCTAATACCCATCAACAGACGAATGGATAAAGAAGATGCAGTATATATACACAGTGGACGATTACTCAGCCACAAAAAAGAATGTACGAATGCCATCTGCAGCAACATGGATGGCCCTAGAGATTCTCATACTAAGCGAAGTAAGTCAGAATGACATGAGATCACTCATATATGGAATCTAAAACACGACACAAATGAAGATGTCTGTGAAACAGAAACAGCCTCACAGACATAGAGAACAGACATATGGTTGCCGAAGGGGAGGAGGGGTGCAGGCGGGAAGGACTGGGAGTTTGGGATTAGCAGATACAAACTAGTGTATATGTAGGATGGTTAAACACAACGTGTGACACAGGGAACTACTTTCAACACCCTGTGATAAACCATAACGGAAAAGAACATGAAGAAGAATACGTATTTATAACACTGTATATCACCTATACGTCAATCATTTTTTTAAAGCTACAGTAATCAAGACAGTGTGGTACTGGAGCTTCTCTGGCAGCTCAGTGTTAAATAATCTGTCTGCCAATACAGGGGACACGGTTTGATCCCTGGTCCAGGAAGAGCCCCCATGCTGAGGGACAACTAATCCCCAGGCCACCACTCTGCAGCCCACGCACGTGCCGAAACTAAGGAGGCCTTGGCGCCTACAGCCTGTGCTCTGCAACAAGAGAAACGACGGCAGTGTGAAGCCCTTACACTGCAACCAGAGAGCAGGACCTGCTCGCTGCAATTGGAGAAGGCCTGTGCACAGCAATAATGGCCCAGTGCAGCCACATATAAACAAGTGAGTGAGTGAAGTCGCTCAGTCGTGTCCGACTCTTTGCGACCCCGTGGACTGTAACCTACCAGGCTCCTCCGCCCATGGGATTTTCCAGGCAAGAATATTGGAGTGGGTTGCCATTTCCTTCTTCAACAAACAAGTAAATACTTTAAAAAAGACAGTATGGTATTGGAATAAGGATATATATCATACAAACACAATAGTGCCAAAATAGACCCAAAGTTTATTGTCTATAAACAGTAGTATAATTCAAGGGGAGGAAAGTCTTTTCAATAAATGATCCTGAAACAACTGGATATTTGCATGAATAAAACAGGTTAAAGCGTCTGCCTCCAATGCGGGAGACCCGGGTTCAATCCCTGGGTCGGGAAGATCCCCTGGAGAAGGAAATGGCAATCCATTCCAGTATTCTTGCCTGGAGAATCCCATGGATGGAGAAGCCTAGTAGGTTACAGTCCAGGGGTTGCAAAGAGTCGGACACGACTGAGCGACTTCACCACCAAAACTGAACCCAGTTCACAGTGCACACAAAAATTACCTCAAATGAATCAGAGACCTCACATATAATCATAGACCCAGCATATAAAGTCTAAAACTATAAAATTTCAAAAAAAGAATTGGAGAAAATTTTCATAAACTTGGGGTAGGCAAGGTTTTTTAGACAAGACACTAAAAGCACTAACCATAAAAGGAAAAAAAAAAAAGATCAATGGAACTTAACAAAACTTAAAACTTCTGTCCTTCAAAAGACAAAATTAAGAAAATGAAACTGTAAGACACAATCTGGGAGAAAATATGTGTAATATGTTTTCCACCAAATTGGTTGAAATCAGAATATATAAAGTATCTTTACAACTTAATAATGAAAAAACTTTTAATTTCCAACTTTAAAATGGGCAAAAGACATGAACACGTCCCAAAAAAAGATATATTAAAGGCCAACAAACGTATCAAGACAGTCAGCATCTACAATCACCAGAGATTTTCAAATTAATGCCACAAAGAGATACGACTATACATCCAGAAAGGCTAAAATTTTAAAAGACTGATAATACCAAACACTAGAAAAATATGCAGCAGCTAGAACTCTCACATAGTGTTGAAGCGAGTCCAAAATATTGGGTTGGCCAATAAATTCATTTGGATTTTTCCTTAAGATGTAATGGAAAAACCCAAATGAATTTTTTGGTCAACCCAATAGTACCCTCACTTTGGAAAACAGATCGGCACTTTCTTGTCAAGTTGAATATACATTTACCCTTGATTTAGGATCCTCTTGGGTATTTATTCAAAAGAAATATATATGTGTATAAGACTTCCCTGGTGGTGCACTGGTTAAGAATCGCCTGCCAATCCAGGGACATGGGTCACATCCCTGGTCCAGGAAGTTCCCACATTCCTCGAGGCAACTAAGTCTGGGAGCTTCAACTACTACAGTCCTAGAGACCATGCTCCACAACAGGAGAAGCCACCATAACGAGAAACCTGCACACCACAACTAGAGAGCAGCCCCCACTCTCTGCAAGTAGAGAAAAGCCCAACAAGCAACAAAGACCCGGCACGGCCAAAAATAAATAAAATTTTTTTTAAAAATAGTGTATGTCAATTATAAGCTTCCTGAAATCAGTCATTGAATTGTTGCTATTAGAACAATGTCTTTGTTCTTGGGAGTTACCTGCTAGAGCATTTAGGGGTAAAGAATCATAAGGTCTCAAATTACTTTCAAATGGTCCATTCATTAACAACAACACCACGACCATCATCATCACATATACGTGGAGAGAAATAAAAGCAAGTTAAACAAACATTAATGAGCAGTGAGTCTAGATGAAGCGATGAACAAAGATACTAGTCTTGTAATTTAAATAGGCTTAAAAATGCTCAAAATAGAAAATCAAGAATGCCCAGCCTGTGATACCTATTTCTGTTCTTTGAAGGTTTTCAAGCTTGACCCCAAGGTGAGGGCTTGCTCTTTCTGTGGAGACGGGTCTGAAAGGTATATTCCTGGGAGTGGCATTGCTAGGTCTGAGACTAAAGACATATGTTCTTCAGCTAGTTAGCTATCATCATATTTCTCCCCATGGAGTTTGTATCATTTTGCATATCCACCAACAATGCATGAGAAGGTGTTTCCCACCTTAGAAATTTTTGCCAATTTTATAGGACATGGAACAACAGACTGGTTCCAAATAGGAAAAGGAGTACATCAAGGCTGTATATTGTCACCCTGCTTATTTAACTTATATGCAGAGTACATCATGAGAAACACTGGACTGGAAGAAAACAAGCTGGAATCAAGATTGCCGGGAGAAATCTCAATAACCTCAAATATGCAGATGACACCACCCTTATGGCAGAAAGTGAAGAGGAGCTAAAAAGCCTCTTGTTGAAAGTGAAAGAGGAGAGTGAAAAAGTTGGCTTAAAGCTCAACATTCAGAAAACGAAGATCATGGCATCTGGCCCCATCACTTCATGGGAAATAGATGGAGAAACAGTAGAAACAGTGTCAGACTTTGTTTTTTTGGGCTCCAAAATCACTGCAGATGGTGACTGCAGCCATGAAATTAAAAGACGCTTACTCCTTGGCAGAAAAGTCATGACCAACCTAGATAGTATATTCAAAAGTAGAGACATTACTTTGCTGACTAAGGTCCGTCTAGTCAAGGCTATGGTTTTTCCTGTGGTCATGTATGGATGTGAGAGTTGGACTGTGAAGAAGGCTGAGCGCAGAAGAATTGATGCTTTTGAACTGTGGTGTTGGAGAAGACTCTTGAGAGTCCCTTATACTGCAAGGAGATCCAACCAGTCCATTCTGAGGGAGATCAACCCTGGGATTTCTTTGGAAGGAATGATGCTAAAACTGAAGCTCCAGTACTTTGGCCACCTTATGCGAAGAGTTGACTCATTGGAAAAGACCCTGATGCTGGGAGGGATTGGGGGCAGGAGGAGAAAGGGACGACCGAGGATGAGATGGCTGGATGGCATCACTGACTCGATGGATGTGAGTCTGAGTGAACTCCGGGAGTTGGTGATGGACAGGGAGGCCTGGCGTGCTGCGATTCATGGGGTCGAAAAGAGTCGGACACGACTGAGCGACTGAACTGATAGGTGAAGACTGCCACTTCAGGGTGGTTTTCACTGGAGTTGCTCTTATTATGAGTGAAGTTGAATATCTTTTTATACAGTTAATGATGGCTCATATTTGTTTCTCTGTGATCTGTTTCTTCTGCACATTTTAAAACATTGGGCTTTTAGTCTTTTCCTTATAAAGAGGTAAACATTTTGTGTGACAAAAGGTGTAAATATTTCTCTGAGATCGTCACAGTTTTACTTTGTTTATAGCATCATCTTCTTTTTCAATAATCTCAACACTCCAATGTTTTATTAACTATTTTATGTGCATTGCTATCCAGTCTTGAAATCTGATAAAATATGTCCAGAGTTTCTTATAAATACAAGTGCAAATGCTCATTTACATTTTGCACATTAATAATGACAATGAAAATGACACAACAGTTATAACTACATAAAAATATATACAAAGATTTGGAAATTCCGTGGTGGTCCAGCAGTTAGGACTTAGCACTTTCACTTCTATGGACCCGGGTTTGATCCTTGGTCTGGGAATTAAGATCCCACAAATCATTTGGTGTGCCCTATTTATATATATATATATATATATATATATATATATATATATATATATATATAAAACTATAGAACTATTGAGACTGTGTTTGGAAATATCTTAATATCTGTTTATATTGGCTTTTAGTTTTAATTTATGAAAAAAAGATGTGTATAAGAGACAGCTCCAGTACTTTGGCCACCTCATGTGAAGAGTTGACTCATTGGAAAAGACCCTGATGCTGGGAGGGATTGGGGGCAGGAGGAGAAAGGGACGACCGAGGATGAGATGGCTGGATGGCATCACGGACTCAATGGACGTGAGTCTGAGTGAACTCCGGGAGTTGGTGATGGACAGGGAGGCCTGGCGTGCTGCGATTCATGGGGTCGAAAAGAGTCGGACACGACTGAGCGACTGAACTGATAGGTGAAGACTGCCACTTCAGGGTGGTTTTCACTGGAGTTGCTCTTATTATGAGTGAAGTTGAATATCTTTTTATACAGTTAATGATGGCTCATATTTGTTTCTCTGTGATCTGTTTCTTCTGCACATTTTAAAACATTGGGCTTTTAGTCTTTTCCTTATAAAGAGGTAAACATTTTGTGTGACAAAAGGTGTAAATATTTTCTCTGAGATCGTCACAGTTTTACTTTGTTTATAGCATCATCTTCTTTTTCAATAATCTCAACACTCCAATGTTTTATTAACTATTTTATGTGCATTGCTATCCAGTCTTGAAATCTGATAAAATATGTCCAGAGTTTCTTATAAATACAAGTGCAAATGCTCATTTACATTTTGCACATTAATAATGACAATGAAAATGACACAACAGTTATAACTACATAAAAATATATACAAAGATTTGGAAATTCCGTGGTGGTCCAGCAGTTAGGACTTAGCACTTTCACTTCTATGGACCCGGGTTTGATCCTTGGTCTGGGAATTAAGATCCCACAAATCATTTGGTGTAACCTATTTATATATATATATATATATATATATATATATATATATAGTAACTTTACCGACAAAGGTCTGTCTAGTCAAAGCTATGGTTTTTCTGGTAGTCATGTATGGATGTGAGAGTTGGGCCATAAAGAAAGCTGAGTGCCGAAGATTCGATGCTTTTCAACTGTGGTGCTAGAGAAGATTCTTGAGAGTCCCTTGGACAGCAAGATCAAACCAGTCAGTCCTAAAGGAAATCAACCCTGAATATTCATTGGAAGGACTGATACTGAAACTCAAATACTTTGGCCACCTGATTCAAAAAACTGACTCATTCTTCAAAGACTCTGAAGCTGGGGAAGATTGAAGGTAGGAGGAGAAGGGGATGACAGAGGATGAGATGGTTGGATGGCATCACCGATTTGATGGACATGAGTTTGAGCAAGCTCTGGGAGTTGGTGATGGATAGGGAAGCCTGGTGTATGTTGCAGTCCATGGGGTCCCAAAGAGTCGGACACTACTGAGCGACTGAACTGAACTGATATAATAAAAGCATAATATAGATTTATATGGATTGAAGATAGACTTAATGTTATTTGACTTATAAAACAGGTAGATACTACACAAAAAATGAGGATGTAATTTCCAGAAAAGTAAAATGTCAGTTTTCTTCTTAAAATTTAACAATAAATTTCCTGTTGTAATTACTAATTCATAGCCAAATCTTAGACTAATTCAAATTAGCCAGGGTTAGAGTTAAATAGTCTGCATTAAAAAAATAAGGTTTGCAATTTAATAAATATACATAGGGTTTCCCTGGTGATTCAGATGGTAAATTTGATAACATTTTGTCAAAATTAAGAACTGTTTATCCATGTCATTCTAGATCTTGGAAACACACTAGAAAAAGTGAATACTGAACAACTGATTCTTTGGAAAGCTGCACCCCTAGCCCTGGAAAACATCCTTAAGGGGCTCAGGGATCACATCCTAATGGGGACTTCCCTGGTGGTCCAGCAGTTAAGAATCTGCCTGCTAATACAGGAGACACAGGTTCAATCCCTCGTCCAGGAAGATTCCACACTGCCGCAGGGTAGCACAACTATTAAGCCTGTGCTCTACAGCCCAGGAACCGCAACTACTAAAGCCCCCACACCTACAGCCTGTGCTCCACAACAAGAGAAGCCAACACAATGAGAAGCAGCACACTGCAACTAGAGAAAGCCCTCACACAGCAACCAGTGCAGCCAAATAAAGAATTAAAAAAAAATAATAGGGGGTTTGGGAAGGTCATATATTCTGCTATGTTCAAAATGGATAACCAACAAGGACTATTGAATATACACGTGACATGAAACTCTACTCAATGTAATATGCCAGTCTGGATGTGAGAGGGGCTTGAAGGAGAATGAATACATGTGTATGTATGGCTGAGTTCCTTGCTGTTCACCTGAAACTATCACAACATTGTTAATCAGCTATGTGTGTGTGTGTTAGTTGCTCAGCTGTGTCTTACTCTGCAACACCATGGATTGTAGCCCACCAGGCTCCTCTGTCCATGAAATTCTCCAGGCAAGAATACTGGAGTGGGGTGCCATGCCCTTTTCCACAGGATCTTCCCCACCCAGGGACTGAACCTGGGGCTCCTGCATTGCAGGCAGATGCTTTACTGTCTGAGCCCCCAGGGAAACCCACTAACCAGCTATACCCTAATACAAAATAAAAGTTTAAAGTTTGAAAAAAAAAAGAATTGCTTTATAAAAACACTAATGGGAAACTTACAAAGTAGCAATGATGCTGAGAACAAAGAGAGGGGAGTAATATGCAGATGTTTCATTGATGTATATAGTATAATTAAAAGGTATGAGGTGATATTACTGAGGTTTTGGGAAAGGTTTCAACTATTCTTAGGGGATCAATTAAGACACTGAGAATGAACAATCCTATTAAGACCTCAGAAAGAACATCTCCTCTATTATCATGGTGTTATCTCACTAATAGGAAATTCAGTTTCTAACAATCTTTTCTATATTTTACTCTACTGGCTTGAGAAGCAGCTTCCTATTCTGAGAAATATATGACATAATATAATCATATATAATTAAGTTAATGGCTTAGAAAACAAAATGATAGTAATTTTAAAAAGAAGCAAGTATCTCTCTTGCTAGGTTGTGACACCAGGCTAAGAGGGCTTAGGGTTGGAAAATAAGTCATGGGGATTGTGAGCGGTTCAGGTATAAATCTACCTCCATTCAAGGAGAGGAAGGGCATGAGAAGAGTCTGGACACCCAGAATGGTCCTGGCACCTGGATGTACAGTTTCCATGCTGGATCAAAGACAGGCTGATGCATCTCCTCTGCCCTAGATGCTATGGGACCCAACTCCTGCCCAACATTAAACTGGAAACATAAGCATCATAAGCATCTCAAAGCATAGTTGCCAAAAACAGATTATTCACCCTCATAGCATGAAGCCTAGAAGAAGACATTTGATTATTTTAAAAAGTGTGCTATAAAATGATGAAGTTTCTCGTTACTTCATCTGAAAAACCCAAAGAACAAATATGTTAAAAATTTTGGGACTTCCCTGGCTGTCCAGGAGTTAAGACTTTCTGCTTCCACTGCAGGAGCCAAGAGTTTGATTCCTTATCAGGGAACTAAGATCTACCCCTTCAGGCCACATGGTACGGCCAAAAAAAAAAAAAAAAAACCCACTATGACTATTAACATGTTTAGAAGGTACTTAAAACATTTGTTTGCAATCCAACTCAAATATATCTGCAACTACATTTTGGACAAATGTTTTTAAAAATCCCGTTTAATTTTGATGCAAGTTTTCTTGTAACTCAGAGATATTTACTACTTACAAGGGCTGAATGTTTTGAAAAACAGAGCCTCAACTTTCTGCAAAACATCCTGAAAGTGCTTTTATCATAGAAATGGGGAGGGGCTAATGATCTGCTCTTTCACTGACAACATCCTGTAGTTATTTAAGTAACACATCATCATTTTCTTGATGGTTGGTGATTCTACAACACCATCGTAGCTATTGCTTGCTTCTTTTATATTTTTTGGCCAAGGCATATAAGACCTTAGTTCCCCAACCGGGGATGGAAACTGTGTCCCCTGCATTGGAGACACAGAGGCTGACCACCAGGGAAGTCCTTTTCGCCCATTTCTTGGTTCTCTGCTCACCTTGCCTTATCACGTTGATATCTTTTAAACTCTTAGAGGCACGGCACTGGATACAGACAGCAGAGCACTCCTTGGCGTTAAGGACTGACCCATCCATGGTAACTGATATCAGTGTGATGCATCCAGCATCATTTGCTGGATTGTATGCAATGGGATTGTAATTTTATGTCTTGTTGTCCCTATTCTATGTCTCTGGCCATTAACAGAAGACTCTGGGTGAAATTGACATAGTTTCAGCGGTAGTGCTTGAAGAAGGAACAAATTTCTATTTTGTTCCCTCTGTTACGATCCTGTCCTTATGCATTTCCTTTGGGGGAAGTCTTCCCCACAAAGTCTCTTAGCACTCCCAGCCGTAGGAGAACTATAGCGTTCATGGACAGAAATTGGAGACAACAGTTCCCTACCCTTTTGAAGACTTCCACTGTCAGTCCAAATTTCTTTGACCCTTGGATGACAAGGTCATCCATTTCTTTGACCCAGGAGACACTGGCATCATGGGAAAGATGTCCTTGTACATTTCCCCCACCTCTTGTTTCAAAATTATTTGGGAATATAACTTCTTCACAGGTAGGAACTTTGCAGAAGCATGGAGAGCCTCCCACAGTGCAGAATCATGACTCCATACTAAATTCTCTAAAATCTGCTCTTCGATGCTGTTCACCATGTCCCTGAAGAGTCCCTCTTCTGAGCAGATCACCACCTCTATCACTTCAGTTCAGTCACTCAGTCATGTCCAACTCTTTGTGACCCCATGGACTGCAGCATGCCAGGCTTCCCTGTCCATCACCAATTCCCAGAGCTTGCTCAAATTCATGTCCCTCAAATCAGTGATACCATCCAACCATCTCATTCTCTGTCATCTCCTTCTCCCCTGCCTTCAGTCTTTCCCCAAATCAGGGTCTTTTCCAATGAGTCAGTTCTCTGCATCAGGTGGCCAAGTACTGGAGTTTCAGCTTCAGCATCAGTCTTTCCAGAAGACTGATTTCCTTTAGGACTGACTGATTTGATCTCCTTGCAGTCCAAGGGACTCCCAAGAGTCTTCTCCAACACCACAGTTCAAAAGCATCAATTCTTAGGCGCTCAGCTTTCTATATGGTCCAACTCTCATATCCATACGTGACTACTGGAAAAACCATAGCTTTGACTAGACGAACCTTTGTTGGCAAAGTAATGTCTCTGCTTTTTAATATGCTGTCTAGGTTTGTCATAGCTTTTCTTCCAAGGAGCAAGCATCCTTTAATTTCATGGCTGCAGTCACCACCTACAGTGATTTTTGGAGCCTAAGAAAATAAAGTCTGACACTGTTTCTATTGTCACTCCACCACCTCTATAACCTTACAAAAATAAAATGGCCACAGATTAAAAACTTCAGTAATCCAGAGAAAAGTATGAAGTGAGCTATAGGCAAAGAGGACAATTTCCAAACAACAGGCCATCAAGGAATGATGAAAATATATATCCTCCTCTAAAATAACTGACATGTCTATTCCATGAAGTCTTTGTGTTGCCTGAACGATTGCAGTCTCTAATATTTTATAATACAAAATTTCTGCAAGTTCCTGTTTCTTTACAGCAAAAGAAATCTTTATGCAAGATTCTGTTGATTGAGTATAGTGTTGGCAGAGTTTCTCTCACTAGTTTCATTATGTTTTCCATTGGATTACACAAACAAGACTCAAAAATATTTATAACTTGGTTACTTGGTGCATTTTTCAACCCAGCCACAATACTCTGTAATCAGCTCACACTTTGAGTGACTGAAGCAACAAGAGTTAATGACTGCTACTTTTTCTCTTAAATACTGCTGTCTTGTCAGTGGGGTAGAAGGTATAAATAATGTTTGTTTCAAAGTATTGTCGATGGTTACACTCCACAGTAGTCTGGGTTGTCAGTTCTGAACAGGGCATCACCAGTGAACCTTCCAGGAGTTTATTTCCTCTTCTGAACCACCAATAGTTAAAACATATTCTTCACATTCCGTGTTCACTGTTTCGCTATTGTCAGTAAACTGGAAAGGCCCAGGAGGCATTCTCTCCTTTAAAGTCTTCCTGTCAAATAGTTTTGAAACATACAGCTTATGTTAAAGTTCAGTTCAGTTCAGTCGCGCAGTCGTGTCCGACTCTTTGCGACCCCATGAATCGCAGTACGCCAGGCCTCCCTGTCCATCACCAACTCCCGGAGTTCACTCAGACTCACGTCCATTGAGTCCATGATGCCATCCAGCCATCTCATCCTCGGTCATCCCTTTCTCCTCC
>SJXQ01012446.1:326234-352921 GCA_006408695.1 Aepyceros melampus | reverse complement strand
CAAAATATTGCTTAGTGTTTAATTAAGAATTTATAAAGAAGCTATTTATCTTATAGAGTGGATTGTAAAAGAATGAAATAAAAGGTGAACTTGTTCCATTTGAGGTTAGAGATTTAAACTTAACTGGTGCTTATATGCACATAAAGCCAAGAGTGTTAAGGGAGGAGTTTGAATTTCCAATCAGTTAAAAGTTTCCTTATAATCATATCTACTGATTTTTATAAGCAAAAACAAATGCAGACAAAGCAACGCAGATCAATTTCATGAAAATGGCTAAATGTTAGTTTCCCTTACAGATTTTAAATATAAATGGAATGATTTCTAAATTGATTGTGACATATACTTGACTATAACTGAGAAGAGACATTATTAAAGACTGGTCATCTATATACTCAGCAAACTTTTAGCAATAGATTATTTTCCCAATAAGCAAAGATAAACTATAGATTGTTAGGCTCATTCAGTCACTCTAAATGGCATTCTAAGACTTAATTTCACTCTGAAAAAGTAAAATAAGTAACAATTAAATGATGAACAAAACCTACTTTTCTTCTAAACACTATATGAAATTAACATTATATAGAATGAAAATCTCTTAAGCTAAAAGCTCCATTTCTCCATGTAAGTCAAATTTCAAAATAAATATTGAGTTTCAAAGGAGAGTGTTTAAAATTTTTGTTACTGAGGGAAAACAGAATGAAATGAATAAATGTATGTGTACAAATATGTATCAAATGATAGTTTGTTAAAATAGTGGGGAAAAATCTAAATACTTTGTGATAAATTCTTGTGTAAAATATGCTGTTATAAAATGTGAATAGCATTTAACTTATAAACAATTCTTAATTTTTATCTTCTAAACATCTATCTATAGGTGAGATTGTCATGCAATCACTAATATATTCATTTCTAAAACCATTAAATGCAAATTTTAATGTTAGGAATAACTTCTGAAGACAAAAGAAAATACTTCTAACTGTACCAGTTTTCTAACCATGTGTCCTCACACCTTCCCTTGTCTCTACAAATTGCAGTTCCTGAAAGATACTTGTTTCAGATAATCTCATTATATGGCCAAAGAACTGTGGTGTTACTTTAAGCTCAAAACATAGTCCAAGTTAACACCCACTTGGATATGGATTCATGTAGTGTGCAGTCATCTAACCTACTCTTCCAATTCTGACTCAGAATTTCCATAGATACTTGGCATATGAGTTTAAAAGAAATTATAAAATAGAAACAGGAAAAATACTTCAGTCTGTTGTTCCTTAAGTTATAGACAATCATAAAATACCAATATGAAAAATATTTGGAACATTGAATATTAATTACTATTTATTGAAAAGTACTTCTTATCCTGCATGATATGAAATGGAAATTAGAATGTCTTAATTTAAAAACAATTAAAATTATGTGAATTTTTTAAAAACCATGCATCCATTCTGCTTTGTTTTAGAAAATGGCATTACACATTTTTACATTATTTACATTCTATCATTTATTGTGTCTTTGGGAGAGGGTATAGTATAATGGAGAGGGGATTCATAATAATGTTGACTGGGTTTAAACTGTGAAATTGCTACTTAAAGTCTGGAGGCATAGAGAAATTAAGAAACTTGTCCAAATGATAAACAGTAAGATTTGTAACATTTTTACTATTAATATATGATTTATACAGTGAAAATTAATAGATATTATTACATAGTTCTCTGTTAAATACTCTGTTTCTACTACTTTCAGTTCAGTTCAATCGCTCAGTCATGTCTGACTCTTTGCAACCCCATGAATTGTAGCACACCAGGGGTCCCTGTCCATCACCAACTCCTGGAGTTCACTCAGACTCACGTCCATCGAGTCAGTGATGCCATGCAGCCATCTCATCCTCTGTCGTCCCCTTCTCCTCCTGCCCCCAATCCCTCCCAGCATCAGAGTCTTTTCCAATGAGTCAACTCTTTGCATGAGGTGGCCAAAGTACTGGAGTTTCAGCTTCAGCATCATTCCCTCCAAAGAAATCCCAGGGCTGATCTCCTTCAGAATGGACAGGTTGGCTCTCCTTGCAGTCCAAGGGACTCTCAAGAATCTTCTCCAACACCACAGTTCAAAAGCATCAATTCTTCAGTGCTCAGCTTTCTTCACAGTCCAACTCTCACATCCATACATGACCACAGGAAAAACCATAGCCTTGACTAGACGGACCTTAGTTGGCAAAGTCATGTCTNTTGGCTCTCCTTGCAGTCCAAGGGACTCTCAAGAATCTTCTCCAACACCACAGTTCAAAAGCATCAATTCTTCTGTGCTCAGCTTTCTTCACAGTCCAACTCTCACATCCATACATGACCACAGGAAAAACCATAGCCTTGACTAGACGGACCTTAGTTGGCAAAGTCATGTCTCTGCTTTTGAATATACTATCTAGGTTGGTCATCACTTTTCTTCCAAGGAGTAAGTGTCTTTTAATTTCATGGCTGCAGTCACCATCTGCAGTGATTTTGGAGCCCCAAAAAATAAAGTCTGACACTGTTTCTACTGTTTCCCCATCTATTTCCCATGAAGTGATGGGGCCAGATGACATGATCTTCGTTTTCTGAATATTGAGCTTTTAGCCAACTTTTTCACTCTCCTCTTTCCCTTTCATCAAGAAGCTTTTTAGTTCCTCTTCACTTTCTGCCAGAAGGATGGTGTCATCTGCATATCTGAGGTTATTGATATTTCTCCCAGCAATCTTGATTCCAGCTTGTGTTTCTTCCACTCCAGCGTTTCTCATGATGTACTCTGCATATAAGTTAAATAAGCAGGGTGAGAATATGCAGCCTTGACGTACTCCATTTCCTATTTGGAACCAGTCTGTTGTTCCATGTCCAGTTCTAACTGTGGCTTCCTGACCTGCATACAGATTTCTCAAGAGGCAGGTCAGGTGGTCTGGCATTCTAATCTCTTTCAGAATTTTCCACAGTTTATTTTGATCCACACAGTAAAAGACTTTGACATAGTCAATAAAGCTGAAATAGATGTTTTTCTAAAACTCTCTTTCTTTTTTTATGATCCAGCGGATGTTGGCAATTTTGATCTCTGGTTCCTCTCAAACCAGCTTGAACATCAGAAAGTTCACGGTTCACTTATTTACTTTTTAAAAATATTATATTCATTCATTCAGAACATGGAATTATGCAAACCATAGAGAAAAGTCTCTGAAGACAGAAGGAGTTTATACATGTTAGTTATTGTAGTTCTGTGCAGAAACTGGGAATATGTTACAGAGTTCTAGTTAAAAATGAAGAACAGAGCAAAAGAAAATGAATACAATTCCTGATTTTGAAGATGGTTAGGCTGTGGGTTGTATTCCATTTCTCTTAGTGTCACTACAGATTACTAGATGAATATCTTACTGAAAATCACTGCGTCCTCTCCTTCATATCAGCACAGAAAACCAGATAGGGTAATTGTTCAGTCTTGATCACTTTTAGAGCAAAGCCTCCTCTTATTCATGTCTATATTTTTACATATTTTTCCAACTCACTTGTCCTTCAAGTCCAGTATTGTAAGCTTCCAACCTGTACCAATGACCAATAACAAAAGTTGTAATAGAATTCAGGACATTTTAGAGGGATTTAATCTATTAATCTATTTTAAATTATAACAGTACTGTAATACAATTCAACGAGGAAAAGAAATACTGATACAAAATTAACACTAAGTACCTTATAGACTTAACTATAAAATCTAAATGTATGTATCTCTTAGAAGAAAACATTGCAGCAAATTGCAATCTTGGATTTGGCAATGGTTTCTTAGTTATGCCACCAAAATCACAAGCAACAACAACAAAGTTATAAACAACAAGATTTCATCAAATTTAAAAATTGGTCTTTTATAAAAGCTCTATAAAAGTATGAAAAAGTAGGCTAAATACCGAGACAAAATATTTTCAAATCACATATTTGATAGGGAAATGGATTTTAACACATAGATTAACTCTTACAGCTCAGCAATAAAAAGCAAACACCCAATTAAAAATAGGCAAAATATTTGAATAGACATTTATACAGAGAAAATATACAAGTGGTCAATGAGCACAAAAAAAGACACTTAACATTAGCCATTAGGAAAATTCAAATCAAAATCAGGAGATATCATGTTATACCCATTAAGATAGCTATAATAAAAAAGACAGATAATAGGATGGGCTGGAGAAGATGTGGAGCAACTAGAAACTTCATGCAGTGCTGATGAGAATGCAAAATAATGCTTTGGAAGACAATTTTTAATTCCTCAAAAAGACAAGCATAGAGTTATCATATAACCCAGAAATTCCAACTATAGGTATGTACCAAAGAAAATGAAAAACACGTCCTCACAGATATGTATACACAATTGGTGATAGCAGCATCATTCATAATAGTCAAAAAGTGGGAAAAAAACACAAATATCCACCAAGTGACAACTGGCTAAACAATATGTAGAATATCCAAACTATGAGTTATTATTCACCAACAAAAACACTACTGAACTGTACATTTAAAAATGCTTAAGATGGTATATTTTATATCATGTATTTTTATACTACAATTAAACAAACAAACAGGAATTGAAGTACTAATATATATGCTACCAAAGGGATGAAACTTGAAAACAATTATGCTGTATGAAAGAAGACAGACCTCAAAAAACTTACCATTTATGTTAAATGTCCAGCAAAGGCAAATCGATAGGGACAGAAGGTAGATTAATGGTTGCTCTCTGGTGGCTCAGATGGCAAAGAACTTGCCTGCAATGCAGAAGACTCAGTTCAATCCCTGGGTTGGGAAGATCCTTTGGAGAAGGGAATGGCTACCCACTCCAGTATTCTTGTCTGGAAAATTCCATGGACAGAGGAGCCTACTGGGCTACAGTTCATGGAGTCTGGTGCATAAAGAGTTCAACACTACTGAGCAGCCAAACAAGCAACTGCTAATTAGGGTTTCTTTCTGGGGTGACAGTCTAATCTAAAGTTTGATTGTGATGATGATTGCACAACTCTGTAAATATATAAAACACATTGAATTGCATATTTTAAATTGGCAAATTTTATGGTATGTAAACCATATCCTGGTTTCCCAGGTGGCTCAGTGTTAAAGACTCTGTCTGCAACACAGGAGACACAAGAGATGAGGGTTCGATTCCTGGGTTGGGAAGATCCTTTGGAGAAGGAAATGGCAAACCACTCTAGCATTCTTGCCTGGGAAATCCCATGGACAGAGGAAGCTAGCGGGCAACAGTCCATAGGATCACAAAGAGTTCGACATGACTGAGTGACAGAGCACATAGCACCTAAAGGAACTTAAAGTCTAAGACATGGGGTCACAAAGAGTCATACACAACTTAGCAACTAAACAATGACAACAAATTATATCCCAATGGAGCTGCTAATATCTGTCGTCTCTCTTTCTTTTTCAGACTTTAGTACTTACTTCTGAGGAATGGAGCATGGAAAGGAAAAAAAAAAGAACAAATTTGCAGTGAAGAAGCCTGGCATATAATCACCTTAAAAAAGTGTTCAGCAAAACTTTTACCAGTGATTCCACAAGGATATTATATACTCCCAATATAAAGTGATGTGAAAGACGTTTCACCCCTCTGCTATTCTCTCTCAAATCCATAACCCCACTCTAATCATGAGACAGACATCAGATAAATCCAAACTGAAGGACATTCTAGAAGATCAATACTCTTCAATAGTGTCAAGTTAATGAGAAATTGTCACAGATCAGGAAAAAAAAAAGAGAGAGAGAGAGAGAAATAAATGCAATATGGTATCCTTGATTGGATCCCGGAATCAAGATAGAACATTATTGGAAACACTGGTTTAATCTCAATAAAGACTATAGTTCTGTTTTAACAATGCTGATTTCTTCACTTCAGTTCAGTCACTCAGTTGTGTCTGACTCTTTCGACCCCATGAACTGCAGCACGCCAGGCCTCCCTGTCCATCACCAACTCCCGGAGTTCACTCAGACTCATGTCCGTCGAGTCAGGGATGCCATCCAGCCATCTCATCCTCTGTCATCCTCTTCTCCTCCTGCTCCCAATCCCTCCCAGCATCATAGTCTTTTCCAATGAGTCAACTCTTTGCATGAGGCAGCCAAAGTACTGGAGTTTCAGATTTAGCATCATTCCTTCCAAAGAAATCACAGGGCTGATCTCGTTCAGAATGGACTGGTTGGATCTCCTTGCAGTCCAAGGGACTCTCAAGAATCTTCTCCAACACCACAGTTCAAAAGCATCAATTCTTTGGCACTCAGCTTTCTTCACAGTCCAAATCTCACATCCATACATGACCACTGGAAAAATCACAGCCTTAACTAGATGGACCTTTGTTGGCAAAGTAAATATATTACAATTATGTAAGATATTAACAACAAGGTAATCTGTGTTACAGACTTCCTAGGTGGCACTAATGGTTAAGATCTTCTCTGCCAATGCAGGAGACATAAGAGACACAAGTTCAATACCTGGGTTGGGAAGATCCCCTGTAGGAAATGGCAATCCACTCCAGTAATCTTTCTGGGATAATCCCATGGACAGAGGAGCCTGGAGGGCCACAGTCCATGGGGTTACAAAGAACCGTACATGAGTGAAGCGACTACATGCATCATGCACCTGTGCAACAGCTCCAAGGGAACTCTCTGCATTATCTTTATGTATATTCTTTAAATAAATTATTCCAAATTAATAAAATCCTCCTTCAGGGAATTTTCCTGACCCAGGGATTGAACCTTCATCTCATATCTCCTACAGTGGTAGGCCAACTATTAAACTTCCAATTTATGAACAATTTAATTAAACAAAACCAAATATAAAATGATTATTTAGTGGCAAACATAAATAGTAGAATATGACTTTTTATGTTAAAATGTATCTACAATAAAAACATTTCCTTATATTCTTCTCTTTCCACAATGAAACATATTCAGCTAAATTAGTGATATCATTAATGTACAAAATCTAAAAAAAAAAAGACATTATCACTTGTGTTAGATTTAGAGGTAATGAATTTTAGCAATCTGATGAATAAAACATTGTACAGTATACAAAATTGAAATAAATAATTATGTAAATTAAGTGGAAGATTATGTAATTGAAAGATCATAGGACTTATTCAGCATGTGTTATTAACGTCTCTGAGTTTTGAGTCTTCATAAATGAACTATAGATCTATATATTATGGTCTTGATGAAGAACTCTTCTATTTATGTACTCTCATTCCTTCTTAAATGAAAAACAGTTTATATGCCTCTGATAATTAAAAAGCAATATATGCATCACGTGTGAAAAGAACAAGACAAATATATCTGGAGAAAACCATAATTTGAAAAGACACACACCCCAATGTTCACTGCAATTTACAATAGCCAAGAAAAAGAAGCAACCACAATGTCCATTAACCAAGGATCAGATAAAGAAGATGCAGCACATATATACAATGGAATATTACTTAGCCATAAAAAGAAAAAAATGCCATTTGCAGTAACATGGATGGACCTAGAGATTTTCATACTGAGTGAAGTAAGACAAGGACATATATCAAATGATGTTGCTTACATATGAAATCTAAAAAAACTAGTACAAATTAACTTATTAAAAAATAAAGTATCAGATGTAGGAAAAAAAAAACAATTATCAGCAGGGGGAAGATGGGAGAGATACATTGGGAAACTGGGATTTATATATACACAATACTATATGTAAAATAGATAACTGATAAGGACCTACTGTATAGCCCAGGAAACTCTACTCAATACTCTATAATGACTTATATGGGAAAATAATCTGAAAAAGAGTGGATAGATGTATATGTATAACTGATTCATTTTGCTGTACACTTGAAACTAACATTGCAAATTATACTCTGATAAAATTTTTTATGATAAAGTTTAAAAATATAGATAAGTGCCTTTGTAAATACATTGGAAATCTCTTACTATGATCCATAAAGGTTAAGAATAAAATATTAAAAATCATTCAACAGCATATGTAATTTTCTCTTGCTCAGTTGCCCAGTAATGTCCGACTCATTACCACCCCATGGACTGCAACATGACAGGCCTCCCTGTCCCTCACCATCTCCCAGAGTTTGTCCAAGTTCATGTTCATTGCATTGGTGATGTTATCCAGCCATCTGATCCTCTGACACCCTTGTTTCCTTTGACCCTCAATCTTTTCCAGCATCAGGAACTTTTCCAATGAGTCATCTGTTCACATTAGATGAGCAAAATACTGGAACTTCAGCTTCATCATTAGTCCTTCCAGTGAATATTCAGGGTTCATCTCCCTCAAAATTGACTGGTTTGATCTCCTTGCTGGCCAAGGGACTTTCAGGAGTCTTCTCCAGCAACACAGTTTGAAGGCATCAAATCTTCAGCACTCTACCTTCTTTAAAGTCCTGCTCTCACTACTGTACATGACCATTGGGAAGACAATGGCCTGACTCTACAGACCTTTGTCAGTAGAGTAGTGTCTCTGGCTGTCAACACACTGTCTAATTTTGTCGTTGTTTTCCTGCAAAGAACCCATTGCCATCCCATTTTATGGCTCCAGTCACCATCCACAGTGATTTTAGAGCCAAAAAAGAGGAAATTTGTCACTACTTCCACCTTTTCCCTTTCTACTTGCCATGAAGTAATGGGGCCAGATGCCATGATCTTAGTTTTCTTTTCTTTTCTTTTTTGAATATTTAGTCTTAAGTCAGCTCTTTCACTCTCCTCTTTCACCCTCATCAAGAGGCTCTTTAGTTCCACTTTGCTTTCTGCCATTAGTGTGATATTGACAGGGTAACAGACAGGAAGGCTAGGGATCTCCAAAGGAAGGAAATAGGCTGCAAGGGTCAGACTTTTTTTTTAATCTCTCTCTTAAGAGGCAAGAGGAAAAAAATTAAATGTGTCAGACTTTTTTTTTCCCTTCTCTATATAAAACTAAAAGGAAGTTTCTTTGAAAATTCTGTGTGGCTATGACCACCTAACTTAACTTTTCTCCAACCTTGAGCTAACCAATGCATTTTTCTTATGAAAATGTTTTGCTTAAGCTATGTTAGTGAACTACATATTTACCTTAGGCTCTGTCATTATTCAAGTTGCTTCCTTCTAAGACTCAGAACCAATAATGGCTGAACAAACCATTATGTTTTACACATGGAAATGTTCTCTTAAACTATGTTAATGAGGCTATGTATTTGCTTGAAAATTCACCTTTCTTCAAGATTCATGTCAATTGTTTTATGCCCTGGGATGATTCACCTTGTACCAATGTTATCTCAAAATGCATGTTGTGGGTGAAAGGCCTGGTGCCCACTGTCTAAGTTTTGAGACATTTCCTTTCTCTAATCAGCTGACTGCTAATAGGTATATAACTTCTTTTTAAAAACTAGCAAGGCGGCATTCTTTCTGTCCCCTTCTGATGTCGATGTCAAAAGCTTTCTCTATCTCTTTTATATTTTAATAAAACTTTATTACACAAATGTTCTGAGCAAATCAAGCCTCATCACTGACCCTGGATCAAATTCCTCTCGTCCAGAGGCCTAGAATCCCAGTGTCTTTCGCTGCTCATAGTGATAACCTTTCAGTATCATCCATATACCTGAGGTTGTTGAAGTTTCTCCCGCCTATCTTGATTCCAACTTGTAACTCATCCAGCATAGCATTTCTCATGATGTGATCAGCATGTAGGTTAGACAAACAGGGTGACAGTGGACAGCCCTGTTTTTCGCCTTTTTCGAACTTGAACCAATCAGTTATTTCATACAGCATTCTAACTGTTGCTTCTTGACCCAGACACAGGTTTCTCAGGAGACAGGTAAGAAGGTCTGGTATTCCTATCATCTTAATAGCTTTCCACAGTTTGTCATGATCCAGTCAAAGGCTTTAGCATAGTCCATGAAACAGAAGTAGATGTTTTTCTGAAATTCCCTTGCTTTCTCTTCAGTTCAGTTCAGTTCATTCATTCACTCAGTCATGTCTGACTCTTTGTGACTCCATGGACTGCACACACAATGCTTCCCTGTTTATCACCAACTCCCAGAGCTTGCTCAAACTCATGTCCGTTGAGTCGGTGATACCATCCAACTATCTCATTCTCTGCCATCCTCTTCTCCTCCTGCCTTCAATCTTTCCCAACAGCAGTATCTTCTCCAATGAATCAGTCCTTTGCATGAGTTGGCCAAATTATTTGAGTTTCAGCTTCAACATCAGTCCTTCCAATGAATATTCAGGACTGATTTCCTTTAGGATTGACTGGTTGGATCTCCTTGCAATCCAAGGGACTTTCAAGAGTCTTCTCCAACATCACAGTTCAAAAGCATTGATTCTTTGATGCTCAGCTTTGTTTATAGTCCAACTCTCACATCCATACATGACTACTGGAAAAACCATAGCTTTGACTAGAAATATTTTTGTTGGCAAAGTAATGTCTCTGCTTTTTAATATGCTGTCTAGGTAGGTTTTCTTCCAAGGGGCAAGTGGTTTTTTTTTTTGTTTGTTTGTTTGTTTTGTTTGTTTGTTTTGTTTTAATTTCATGGCTGCAGTCACCATCTGCAGTGATTTTGGAACCCAAAAAAATAAAGTTGCTCACTGTTTCCATTGTTTCCCAATCTATTTGCCATGAAATGATGGGACCAGATGCCATGATCTTAGTTTTCTGAATGTTGAGTTTTAAGCCAACTTTTCCACTCTCTGCTTTTACTTTCGTCAAGAGGCTCTTTAGTTCTTCTTCACTTTCTGCCATAAGGGTGGTGTCATCTGCATAGCTGGGGTTAGTGATATTTCTCCTGGAAATCTTGATACCAGCTTGTGTTTCTTCCAGTCCAGCATTTCTCATGATGTACTCTGCATAGAAGTTAAATAAGCAGGGTGACAATATACAGCCTTGACGGACTCCTTTTCCTATTTGGAACCAGTCTGTTGTTCCATGTCCAGTTCTAACTGTTGCTTCCTGACCTGCATACAGATTTCTCAAGAGGCAGGTCAGGTGGTCTGGTATTCCCATCTCTTTCAGAATTTTCCACAGTTTATTGTGATCCACACAGTCAAAGGCTTTGGCATAGTCAATAAAGCAGAAATAGATGCTTTTCTGGAACTCTCTTGCTTTTTCCATGATCCAGCAGATGTTGGCAATTTGATCTCTGGTTCCTCTGCCTTTTCTAAAACCAGCTTGAACATCAGGGAGTTCACGGTTCACGTATTGCTGAAGCCTGGCTTGGAGAATTTTGAGCATTACTTTACTAGCATGTGAGAGATGAGTGCAACTGTGTGGTAGTTTGAGAATTCTTTGGCATTGCCTTTCAGGGAGTGAAAATAAAACACCAGTTAGGTACCAATGAAGACCTATTAGAATATCCCAAATTTATAATACCAGCAACACCAAATGCTAGGAAGGGTATGAAGCAACAGCAATTTTTTATTCTTTTTTAATTTTTTTTTTTGCTCATGGGGATAGCCACTGAATAAAAGAATATTTGGAAGTTTCTTACAAAAACTAAACATATTCCTACCCTATAATCCAGCAGTCACAGTCCTTTATATCTACTCAAAGGAGATGAAAACCTAAAAACCTGCTGAATGCTCTATATTGTAGCTTTGATTATACTCTGTCTTGCATTGATCATATTGCTTTTCCCATCGACTACTTCAAGATCTTTTATTTTTTTCTGTTCTGCATATAGAAAGATGACTGCATATTAAAGCATCTCAATAAACAATTTTTTAAAAAAATCAATATATTTTAAATTTCTTAGAACTTAAATCTCCCAATAATTTTTTATGGAAATAAAAAATTAGTAAGACATGATATTTAAATGCTTTATGGAGTTCCTGGTGGCTCAGTGGTAAAGAATCTGCCTGTCAATGCAGGAGACACGGGCTCGATCCCTGGGTCCAAAAGATCCCCTAGAGAAGGAAACGGCAATCCACTTGGGTATTCTTGCCTAGGAAATCCATGGACAGAGGAGCCTGGAGGGTTATAGTCCATAGAGTCACAGAAGAGTCAGATATAACTTAGCTGCTTAACAGCAACAGCAACAACAAAAGGGGCTCCTAATACGGATAATCTGCATATATTAACTAATATCTCTGTAAGTTAAATTTATATAAATCATGATTTTTGCTTAAAAAGTTAATAACATATAAAATAATATTTTTAGTAGTGAATTTCTTTAACTTATTTCTTCAAGTTATTAAGCATGCACTAAGACATAAGTAGAGAATAAGCCTCACCTATAAGTAATCAAAATTCTGGGTCTTATACAGCTCTTAGTTTGTTCTTTTATATGACTCTCTAAATCAACCATCTGATTTCTTTTCAAATCATCTGACACTGTTATAGAGTAGAAGATAACTGTTTTCATATTTCATTCTCTTTTCCTACCAATAGCCAGATAATAATAAAGTTGAATTCTAAATATCTCCTTTATTTCTCAGTGGGATTTTTTGACACATACGAGTTTATGATATCTCTAAATAAAATTTACCTAAACTTGCTAGGGAAATAAAACATGACAGAATCTAGAATAGTACTGTTAGCCGAAAAATGTGGAAGGATATTACACTTCCAGAAAATAGCTTGCTTGCAATGTTTTGCTCAGTTTCTTCCGATTTACTGCACATGCTACCCACTGGCTAAATAGCGTTAATTAGTATAAAAGAATTATTAAACCTAATCAAAGGAGACTTTTGATATTGAGAAAGGAAATATTTTGGGCTGGACCTTTTTACTCATTAGTTATGTTATTTAGAGTCAGTTATTAAGATGAGTGGTAAACTTTGCATAGATTTATCAGTAAAATCCTGAGAGTGAATTTCCGGGCATTACTTTTTATCACTTTAAATTCAATGACCTCATAAAAACATGAAATGGGAAATGAGTTTGGCTTACATGGCTCTCCAAATTGGCTTGATTACTACTTTCAATACAACAGACTCTTAAATTAATGAAAGATGTGAAAACAAGTGTCAGTATTTGCTTTTACTGAGTTGAGAGGTAATTCTTCTCAATTATTTCAAAATGCATCCAAAGTTTCATTTGTGAAGAACTTCCATAATTGGCATCTGTTAATCATTTCGGAGTTTAATATGACAGTAAAGGCAGAGAGGAAGAGTTTCAGGGGAAATTAATTTTGTTTGGATTCTTTGGCAAGGGGATGATTAGAAAGAAAAGTCTAGCTGGAATAATGATTAAAACAACATTTCTTATTAAAGGGCTTTTGAGAGAGTTGGAAATTTTCTCAAAAGGTTTAAGTTTAAGGTTAAAAAAAAGAATCAAACATTTAAAAATGTAATAAGAGGGAGATTTCTTTAAGTTAAAATTGTATTGAAAACATAGGCACATTTTTCCTCTTGGCATAAAAATTCAAACATAGTTTTAGGTGCCTGCCTGTTGAATACTTGGCCTTTCCAAGGCAATCCATTATGTATAATGTGTAAGCAATGGCAAATGGTAACTATCATTACCAGGTGGTTATTTGCAATGCAAATTTTAAACCCTAACTCATAGATGGTTGGCTCTGGAAGTTGCCAAACAGCTGGGTTTTGAACCCTTAACCCATAGAATAGCCAACACTATAATTCCACAAGAATTTCTCCAAATATATTAATTTTTCCCAGTGTCATTCATCATGATTATCCATGGCACCTAGTAATCCAATGTGGTGTTAGAGACACCATACAATTGAATTAGACAGGCAGGGTCCTTCTTCCTTGGGAAATAATTTTCAAATAAATAATAACACATGAAAAATTAATGAGGATATTCATTAAATATATCTACTATTTATAAATTTAAATTTGTCTTTATTTGTCCTACAAATGCTGCACACTTTTGTTCTGGCATTTTCCCTATAATATTACTAAAATTACCTGCAAACACTGCTGATGACCTAGTGACCAGCATTAGCTCTTAACCTTCTTGATTAGTCTGCAGGTACTATTATTGACCATCCCTTCTTTCTTTCCTTCTTTTCTTTGAGAATTTTTTTTCCTACACTTTTGAAGGATAATTTCTCAGGACAAAGAATTCTAGGTTGCTGTTTATTTCTCTCAACATTAAAAAAAAAGACTTTCCAGTCTTAACTGAACTGTAATTAACAACACTGTAAAATATTGACTATTTAAAGTGTACAATGTAATGATTTGGTCGGCATTATGAAAAGATTTTTCCCCATTGAGTTAATTAACCCATCCATCCCCTCACATACAGTTGATGCTTGAACAACAGAGTTTTGAACTGTGTGGTCAACTTATATGTGGACATTTTTCACTAAATATGTGCTTCAGTACTACATGACCTGTGGTTGGCTGTCCCACATCCATGATTTCAATTCTTCCTTCTCTATTAACCTGTTTTCCCCCCTAGTTTCTATGTTACTGATTTATATCAAAAATTTTGATGTAATTTTTATCTGTATAATGCCCACTGGCAATATCTTTTTCTTCACTCTTGGACATTTTCCCCCTAGAATGCCCTCTAATTCTTTTTTTTAAATTAATTTTTATTTTTCAGTTTGTTTTGCTTTACAATACTGTATTCATTTTGCTATACATTGACATGAATCAGCCACGAGTGTACATGAACTCCCAATCCCGACCCCCACCGCCCCCCTCCCGCCCCACACCTTCTTTCTGGATTATCCCCATGCATCAGTCCCAAGCGTCCTGCATCTAATTCTTTTAACGAAAACTAATCGTCAGCACTCTTTTCCATTCCTGCAGTTTTAAATATAACCTGTGTATGTGAAGAACAAATCCTCAGCCCCAGTTCTTAGGCTCTTTCAAGCCCCACGCTCTATCTTTCTTCAACTTAAATTCAATTTGGGTCAAAGTGAAACATGTTATTTTGGCCAAACCTATCCAATATAGTCCAGATCACCCCATTTCTATCTTGGCACCAATACTTAGCTATTAAGCCACAGCTGAGTTTTTTGAGGGCCCTGTCTTCACTTATTTGTCACCTGCATGTATGCTCAACCATATTCCTGTCTGACTCTGCAACCTCATGGACTGTAGTCTTCCAGGCTCCTCGGTCCATGAGGTTTCCCAGGCAAGAATCCTGGAGTGGTTTACTATTTCCTTCTCCAGGGGAATTTCCCAAACCAGGGTTCAAACCTGCGTCTCCTGCATTGGCAGGGAGATTCTTTACCACTGAGCCATCTGGGAAGCCATTTGTCACCTAGTCTATTTTTTTTTTTTTTCCCAAAGATACCTTCTCTAGCATCCTGTGCCCTGCCACTGCCTTACATAATGTCCTGAGCTTTTAATCAGCATGTGATAGCCAGATCAAACATTAAGATGTTCTTGAGTGGAATGTGCAATTAGCACTCCAGCACCGTGGACTGTAGCTTACCAGGCTTCTCCGTCCATGGGATTTTTCAGACAAGAATACTGGAGTGGGTTGCCATTTCCTTCTCCAGGGGATTTTCCCAACCCAGGGATCGAACCTGGGTATCCCGTACTGGAGGCAGACGCTTTAACCTCTGAGCCACCATTGCTTTAGATACATTATAAAGAGAAGAGAGGCATAAAATTAAAGTCGCATTTGATGTGGTGAACTAAACCAATGGTTAAGAGTAGTCTTTAAAGCCAGTGATGCCTGTATGATATTCCTACTGCCACGGTGACTTGTGAAGACAGTGGTCCTTGATTTCAGGAGAGGAACTGTTAAGGAACCTCCTTGACAGTGATCCCCTACTTGCATCAACATGTTTGCAAATGTTAAAATACCCTTCTGTCTTCTAACACGGCTTTATACATGTATTGGAAAGTCACCTCTTCATCTAGAGCTTAAAGTGAAAGTCGCTCAGTAGAGTCTGACTCTTTGCGACTCCATGGACCATACAGTTCATGTAATTCTCCAAGCCAGAATACCGGAGTGGGTAGCCTCTCCCTTCTCCACAGGATCTTCCCAACCCAGCGATCAAACCTATATTTCCCGCACTTCTTGTGGGCAGAATCTTTACTATCTGAGCCACGAGGGAAGCCCAAGAATACTGGAGTGGGTAGCCTATCCCTGCTCTAGGGGATCTTCCCCACCCAGGAATTGAATGGGGGTCTCCTGCATTGCAGGCAGATTCTTTACCAGCTGAGCCATCATAGAAGCCCTAGAACTTAAAACTACCTGTTCAGGCATGATGAATATTTGTCTAATCTCAGTTTTGTAAAATATAAAGTATAAAATATTTTATTACAAAATAATGAAATTGTAATGTAAGGATTTTTATTTCTGATATCTGATAAATATCTTATGTTGGTGTATTTATAATGGCACCTTTTAAAAAGCACTTTCTGTCTTTTTTAATGTTATAAACAATCAACTTAGTATTAAATATTCAAGGAAATTATGCTACCTAGTAAATCTCACAGAAATATCAGTTGATTTATTTTAATTAATGTCCATCTAATGTCATATAAAAATAACTGTGTTTCTTACAATACCTGTATGTCTGCATATGCAATCATTTAGTACTGTGTTAGTGCAATTTAATTGTAATCTAAACACATTGTTGTAACGTGGACCATATCTGCCTGTTTTGTCTTGTTTCCTTTTATTACTACTTAAAAAGCACTACTTTCAAAAATTTCCAATTTATGGTAGTTAAAAATTCAACTTTTGTACAGAGAAGTGCTTAAATATTTGTGACTGATTAAAATTAGCAAATATTGTGTTTAAGATGGGCATATTGTATGCTGAGCACTATCAATGGGAACGCATGTCATCCATATTCATTATTTCCTAGTTACGGATTTTCAGAAGTCCAAGTTGAGCTGTTTCAAATCCTGAAAGATGATGCTGTGAAAGTGCTGCACTCAATATGCCAGCAAATCTGGAAAACTCAGCAGTGGCCACAGGACTGGAAAAGGTCAGCTTTCATTCCAATTCCAAAGAAAGGCAATGCCAAAGAATGCTCAAACTACCGCACAATTGCACTCATCTCACATGCTAGTAAAGTAATGCTCAAAATTCTCCAAGCCAGGCTTCAGCAATACATG
This sequence comes from Aepyceros melampus, assembly GCA_006408695.1. Lineage (NCBI taxonomy): Eukaryota > Metazoa > Chordata > Mammalia > Artiodactyla > Bovidae > Aepyceros > Aepyceros melampus. Next base: position 335,918 of record SJXQ01012446.1, on the reverse strand, counting down.
AACCATGAACTCCCTGATGTTCAAGCTGGTTTTAGAAAAGGCAGAGGAACTAGAGATCAAATTGCCAACATCCGCTGGATCATGGAAAAAGCAAGAGAGTTCCAGAAAAACATCTAGTTCTGCTTTATTGACTATGCCAAAGCCTTTGACTATGTGAATCACAATAAACTGTGGAAAATTCTGAAAGAGATGGAAATACCAGACCACCTAACCTGCCTCTTGAGAAATCTGTATGCAGGTCAGGAAGCAATAGTTAGAACTGGACATGGAACAACAGACTGGTTCCAAATAGGAAAAGGAGTACGTCAAGGCTTATATTGTCACCTTGCTTATTTAATTTATATGCAGAGTACATCATGAGAAATGCTGGATTGGAAGAAACACAAGCTGGAATCAAGATTGCCAGGAGAAATATCAATCACCTCAGATATGCAGATGACACCACCCTTATGGCAGAAAGTGAAGAGGAGCTAAAAAGCCTCTTGTTGAAAGTGAAAGAGGAGAGTGAAAAAGTTGATATGCAGAGTACATCATGAGAAACGCTGGACTGGAAGAAACACAAGCTGGAATCAAGATTGCTGGGAGAAATATCAATCACCTCAGATATGCAGATGACACCACCCTTATGGCAGAAAGTGAAGAGGAGCTAAAAAGCCTCTTGCTGAAAGTGAAAGAGGAGGGAAAAAGTTGGCTTAAAGCTCAACATTCAGAAAACGAAGATCATGGCATCTGGTCCCATCACTTCATGGGAAATAGATGGGGAAACAGTAGAAACAGTGTCAGACTTTATTTTTTGGGGCTCCAAAATCACTGCAGATGGTGACTGCAGCCATGAAATTAAAAGATGCTTACTCCTTGGAAGAAAGGTTATGACCAACCTAGATAGTATATTCAAAAGCAGAGACATTACTTTGCCGACTGAGGTCCGTCTAGTCAAGGCTATGGTTTTTCCTGTGGTCATGTATGGATGTGAGAGTTTGTGAAAAAGGCTGAGTGCAGAAGAATTGATGCTTTTGAACTGTGGTGTTGGAGAAGACTCTTGAGTCCATTTTGAAGGAGATCAATCCTGGGATTTCTTTGGAAGGAATGATGCTAAAACTGAAGCTCCAATACTTTGGCCACCTCATGCGAAGAGTTGACTCATTGGAAAAGACCCTGATGCTGGGAGGGATTGGGGGCAGGAGGAGAAGGGGACAACAGAGGATGAGATGGCTGAATGGCATCATGGACTCAATGGACGTGAGTCTGAGTGAACTCCGGGAGTTGGTGATGGACAGGGAGGCCTGGCATGCTGCGATTCATGGGGTCGCAAAGAGTCGCACACGACTGAGCGACTGAACGGAACGGAACGGAACTGCAGTATTACAAATCAGTGCAAAAAAACTTAGTGGCTTAAAACACTAAGTTTCTAAGAATCAGGAATTTAGCAATGGTTTTGTGGGTAGTTCTGGTGTGGGTTCTTACATGATGCTGTAGTCAATATTCTGGCCAGGGTACAGCCGTCTCATGGCTGAAGAATGTCCTTGGAAAGGTGACTGACTTCATGAGGACAAGGTGGTTGATGGGAGGCCTCGGATTCTCTCTGTGGGCCTCTGCAGGGTGCTGCTGGACTGTCCATGCGGCATAGAGCTGGCTCTCTCCACAGCCAGAGATCTAAGGCAGCACAAGCTGGGTGGCTTTATGACCTAGGTTCAGAAGCCACACACCGTCTTTCCTGCCAGTTCTGTGTGTTAGAAGCAACTCACTAAGTCCAAGTACACAACATACATTTGGGTCTAGTTTTCCATCTATTCTCATAATTTCTGCATTTTAGCTTATTTATTCTACTAGTATGTTTTATACAATCACTGATATGGTTAAGTTTGGGTTTATCATTTTAGTATTTGTTTCTATAATATTTGTCCTGTTTCTTGTTCCTCTTTGCTTGGCTTTTAAAAATATTGATCTTTTGGAATTCTAGCTTAATTTTTCTATTTTTAAAAAGCAATAATTGTTACTGTAGATATACAATATATACCCTTAATTTTCCATAGGCTACTTAATGTACCATTTCATATAAAATATAAAACCCCAGTAAACATAAAGATCATTGATTTCCTCCATCTTTTATTAGTCGTTTTTAAGTATTATAGCTATATATTTTATAAACCCCTCAAGATAGTGTAATCTTGTAATACAGGTTTTGTAGTGATGAATTCTTAATTTTTTCTTGCCTGCACTCTAAGAAGTTAACTAAAGGATATTTTTACTTGATAGGGAACGCTGTGTTGACAATGTTCTCCTCCTGCTCCCCCACCCCCCGCCCAAGAACTTTAAAGATGTTCTTCCATTCTTTTCATGCTTCCATAGTTTCTGATGGAAGGTCAACTGTAAATCAAATACAGCTGACCGCTGAACAACACAGCGGTCAGGCGAACTGCCCTCCTCCCCTGAGCAGTTGGAAAATCCACGTATTATAGAACTGGCTCTCCATATCCATGACCCTGCATCCATGGTTCCAACCAACCACAGACTATACAGTACTGTACTATGTATTTATTGAAATATATAATGGATCTGTGCGGTTCAAACTTGTGTTGTTCAAGGGTCAACAGCAGTTGTTACCTGTGTATATTGTATTGCTGTGCTCTTGACGCTTTCAAGATCTGCTCTTTAAATCTGGGTTCCAGTAATTTCACTATGATATGACTAGGCCATCTATTTATCCTGCTGGTGTTCATTGAGCATCCTAAAGCTATAAACTTGTTTTTCGTCATATTCGTAAAAAATCTGATCAGTATTTCTTAAAATATTTACCTGCCTCATTCTTTCTGTCCTCTCCTGGGACTACCATCTATAGCCATGTTAGACTGTTTGCTATGAAATAATAGGTCTCTGAGACTCTGCTCACCTTTTCCTTAATCTTTTTTTCTGTTATCCAGACTGGATAAGTTCTACTGATTTTCTTCAAGTTTACTTTTTTTTTTTTAAAAAAAACCTCTGCCACCTCCATTCTGCTAAATTTTTTGCGTTTCAGACTCTGTAATGTTTAGTTTTAGAATTTCCATTTCATTAAAAAAAATCTTTTCTATATCTACTTAACATTCTTTCTCTTTTTTCCTACAAGTAAATTTTCTTTTATATTATTGAGGATAGTTATAATAGTTGTGCAAATTCTGTGACTCAAATCAGCTGGGTGTTAGTCTTAGCTGATTGCCTTTTTCCCTTGAGAAAAGGTCACATTTTCCTGATTCTTTGTATATTGCCGTGTTGTGAATGGCTGTCATGGATACCAAGTTGTGGAGACTGTATTCTGTTATTTTTCTCAGTTGAGTGGTTTCTTTCTTTTAGTAGGCAGTTAACTCGGGTTGGACCTGAACCGCAAAATGTTTCTTGGGCAGAAGTTCCAATCTCAGGTCAGATCTTCTGTCTTTAGCTGATCTATGACTCTAGTCCATGCCTGTGTGGTTTAGGGGTCACCCAGGGATGTGGGCAGACAGAATTTGGGGATCTCCTCTCTCAGTTGAGAGCAATCCAGAAGGGGAAGAACCAGTCTTCTGGATTTCCAAGGCATAAAGGCTCTGGTTTTTTCTACCAGTAACCTCACCACTTAGCTTGACCCCAGAGTAAAGTCAGAGCACTCATGCTATGGAACTCCCCCGAGTGCAGACTTCTCCTGAGAATATGACTCTGTCTGTTCACTCTTTAGTGACTTGACTATGACCAGGCTTTATAGCTCTTATTTGTGGGAAACTGAACTGGTAGGAATTGGAAGTCTAAGTAAATGCATTTTAAAAACCTCATAATCCCTGGTTTAATGCTCAGTGATGTATAGAGAGGAATTACAGATAGCTACTTATCCAAACAGAACCTGACTCCCTTAGTCTATACGTATGAGCCAAAGACAGAGGCCAGGGATTAAAATCAGCTCTCAGCTTAAGGTGAGAGGCTGAGCCTGTGTTGTTACACTGATCAACTAAATGGTATGTAGCAACCGGTTTGTGAGAACCAGGTTTGGAAGGATTTCCTTGATAATATGTTCCTTCTGGATGGACCAAGGGGATCACAGTCTAGTCCAGCATCATTTGTTTCAATTCTTTTTGTGATATCTAAACCAAGTTCTGAAATTCAGCTTTCCCCTCACACATAAATGCCCCTGCTGAGTCTGGAACTAGAGGAACATCTTACAACTGGAATTTATCTCCCTTTGGTACTAAGTGAATATGAAGAAGCACTGGAAACTGTTTGCTTCCTCGAGTAGGCAGTCTGCCCTGGGCACCCTGCTCGTCATCTGTGAATGTGCCAAAGTGGGCCCTGTTGCTGGTGCTGAGCAGTGTCTGCAGCTACTCGCTGGGGCAACCGAGAGGTCAAGGTGGCCATGGTGTGGCTGCTGCTCACTGGAGAATGCTGAGCCCTCGGCCCCACACACCCTCAACTGTATATGAAGGCCCCACAGAGTCGCACATGGACTGCAGGGGCGAGGAGAGCGGCATGACCCTGCAGGCACGTCTGCTGTGGCTGTGCGAGCAGACGGTCTGGCTCTGATCAGCACACCTCCTCGTTCACTGTCAGCATCCACGCAGTGGCATCAGGTCCATTCCCTGCAGCCTCTTATAGGGCCGGGGTTCTTCCTTCACAGTGAGTTGAGTTTTAAGCTGAGATAGGCAGTAAGCCCCAGGCGTGTTCAGGGTAAGGTCTGATGTGGCTGTTGTCATCGGGCGCCCACCTGAGGCCAGATGCTTTTTACAGACAGGAACTCTGCCTTTTCCCATCTCTGGGATAGATACGGTAGACCAGGAGGGCCTTGGTCTGTCCTTCTAAAATGCGTCTGTTCAATACATGAGCAGAGCTGCTCATGAGGGCTAGCCTGCTGGGGGTGAGGGAGTGGTGACGAGGGACAGAGTGGATGCAGGTGCTGGGTGGTCTAGAAGGCCATCCAGCTGGGAACGGGTCAGTTTGATGCTGGCCTGACAGATGGTGGCTTTAGGAAAGGGATCTGTATAACACACGTGCCCTGGTCACACATAGACACATCTATCCTTCACACGACCCGCCTCTGGCTCTGAGGGGAAGTTAAAGACAAACATTGAAACTGAGTAAGTGGGAACTGCAGGTTATATGGCTGCTGAAAACCCTTGGGAGTCTTCGATGTGAATGATATTTTGATTTCAAATAGCCATTTAAAAGGCAAGCAAGGCTCTCAGTCATGGAACTTGTGTCTCTTGGGAGGCAAGTCCATCTAGACCAGGGCTTCAAGCTCAGGAGGACCTACCACGTTGGAGCCTGGCCTTCTCACCTCTGGAAGGGAAGACTGGGCGCTGCGTGTCTGCTTGATGGCTTCCTCATAGCGGGGAGGGTCTTTCGTCTTGGGGACTGGACTCCCAAAAGAGAGTGCTGGACCACAAACTGCTGGGGCGGAGGGGGCGAGCCGGGCTGTGGCAGACAGAGGAGGAACCGGTTAGCTGGGCTCGGGTAGTAGTCTGTCCCCCACTGGGGGTGCCGGCGGGCGGGGCCACCTTCCCTGTGCTGACCGCTCAGCTGCCCTGGAGTAAGTACACCCCAGGACTTTGGTCTCCGCCCCCACCCCCGCCACCCCGCTAATGCCGACGCTCAGCCGTCCAGGCCCGAAGGCCTGGGCTCTGGGTGAACCTGAGCCCCGTGCGCACTGTCGCTACCCAGGGGGCTGGGTTACCTTGTTGGGAGGGCTGGGGCCGTTCTGCAGGGAGGGCAGCGGGGTGCTTCGGGGCTGAAGGACACTGTTGTTCGCCTTGTTGATAAAAGGCTGCTGCACCGCTGAAGCAGGTGGTCTCTGATAGGGCAGAACTGTACTGGGTGCTGAGCTGGTGAAAACCTGTCATGAAAAAATATTTGTTCATCAGTTTGTCCTTTTGCTTTACCTAATAAAACCATGTTTTAGAACAAGGCTTAGCAAATCTTTTCTGGGTAAGCCACAAAATGTACAGTTTAGGGTTTGGGGGGCTGTGTAGGCCCCATCATAACTGCTTTGCCCTGGCCTGCGGCCCAAATGCAGCCTGGATGAGACATGAAATGGGGAGAGGGCTCAGGATAGCTCGTCCACAGACTGATGGGCTGGACGCAGCCCACCAGCCCTGGTTCCTCAGCATCTGTGGTCCGTCTTGGACAGCAGCATGTTGCGGATATGATTTTCCTCATCTCCTCTCGTGGCTCTTTAGCTCATAACCACCAGGCCCACCTCTCTCTTCCAATCATGCTCCCGGGTGCCAAAGCCACACTTGTCACATTTACACACATACATTTGGGACATCTTGAATTTAATATGTTCCAAATTAAACTTTCCCCCTCTTCCCACTGCCCCCAGCCTCTGAGGGAAAGTAATTCTTGGTTTTGCCTTTAATTTTGACACTTAATGGAGGTAAATGGAGCCATAGTCTGCTCTGCTTTCCACCCTCAGCACTCACACATCTCAGACATGCCTCCTGGGCTGGGCCCTGTGGTCTGCTGTCCTGATCCAGGTCCTCACTGTCCATCACTAGAAAAATGCCTTTGTGGTCCAGCTGCGCCTCCCTGCCTGCCAACCCACCTTGACGACGACAGTCTCAACACACACACACACGCACATGCGCTTGCAATCGTGTCCCTCCTGCACTCACTGGCTCTCCTGCCCTTGGGTAAAATCTAATCTTTGGCTGGTGGGCCGCCTTCCTGCTACCAGGCCCCCTTTCCTTCCTAACTGAAAGGCCACACTCAGTTTTCCACGTTTCTTGAACATTTCTCCAAATCACTGCAAAGCCCCATTTAAAGTCTGCCCCCTACTGAGCAGCTCTCTTCTGCTCAGTTAGGCAGAGGTGAGAATTTCTTCCTGTGGAATTACAAAGTTTGTTGTTTAACTCCTCAAGAGCCAAAGGTTTTAGGGTCTTTTGCAAATGTATGGCCAAAATGTTATTTTGTAGCTGTGTTTCACAGAACAACTGGTTTGCTCATAAATATACTTTATACTACTGGTGTTCTGAGAGAGAAAAACTTATCCTCTCTATTTGTATTTCTTGGGGCTTCCCTAGTGGCTCAGGCTATAAAGAATCCACCTGTGTGAGTGTGCATCCTTCTAAGTAGTACAGCTTTTCTGGGTGATGAGGTCTATAGCTATACTTACTTATCTATCTATATACTCTTTTTCTCTCTTCCTTAAGAGAAAACTTTAGTCTTACCATCTGCATATTTGCTAAGCTTCTCACTGCACTAGACTGTTATTTGGGCCCACTTCTAACTCCTTGCTCACTGCGCTCCTCAGAGGATATTCTAAGAGAGCAGGTGTGTTAACATGATGGTCGCTGTCCCAAGAGGTCACTCCTGTCTGTTCCTCCAGTTGACTTAGCCCAGAGAGTCCACAGCACTCTGGGCACATCACAGGTACACCTGATTATCTAGGCTCTTTTATGCTAAAGATTAAACTCTGGGACTAACCGTTCTCCAGGTTTAAAACAGTAAGGCCTATTCTTGAGGACTTAGTGTTTTCCTGGCAAGGAGATGTGCACATAGCTCCACCTGCTGGATAAGAAGGAGTCTGGGTGACACTTGGGACTGTTAGCAGAACTCTTGGAGAATTCCTGTACAGGACACTGAGGCCTAGGTCAGCAGCGTCACTTTAAAGATGGGGAACCAATACTCAAGAGTCCTGCATGAGGCACAGCACAGAGGAAGTGGTGAGCTGGAATGGCAGCCAGACATAGGCTGCGGGGCTCTTAACTCTCTGAGAAGGCAGACTCTTAAAAATACATAAAGATCTTGCTCAAGATAAACATTTCAAAAACAGTCTTTTTCATCTTCAAATATCTTTTCCCAGGACACTTTTCCCCCTACAAAATGATTATTTTGAAAAGAAACTTGAAAACCTTAAAAAATTCTATATATGAGGATCGAAAAAATAGTTTGGAAACTTGGAAGAGGAGCTTAACTGCTAAGATGAGCGATCTTTCAGATAGCAGCCTAATGTCATCTGACCTGAGGCTCACCCGGTGGGAGATACATCATAGAAAAGAACAAACAGGAGCTTCCCACGGAGGAGGCGCCTAGGAAGATGCTCACTAAATGCTGAGCGGATGGTAATATTTAATACAAGCCAGCAGCAGCCTGTCGCTGTTGGCATCACTCACCTTTCTGGCCTGCTGAGGCTGACTGAGCGTGCGTGCTGGGAAAGCGTCTTGCTTCTGAGGCGCAGCCTGGGCCAGGCCCGAGGATAGAGCGGCGGCTGCTATCTGAGGCTGCGTCTGGAGTCCTGTTTGTGGTGGAGTCTAGGAGGAAAGAAAAACCAACTAAATTGTCCAAATCAACGTTAGAATGAACAGTTTAGATGTGGAATAACTGGTCATGTGGGGCTCACATCTGGGAAAAAAAAAAAGGTTAAATGTTTATACACACTTCAATTCATTGGTACATAAATTTGAACGTTAACTTGAAACTAAACACCAGACCATTACTTTCATGCTCTTACTGTTTGGTAAGTGACTAAGATTTTCACTTTAAAGTTTGTGGAAAGTCAAAGGAACTGACAGCAGGTCAGGGGTAGTGATTTTAGCAGCAGCAAGGAAGTCTGTGAGGCCAGACTGTCCAAACTCCTACTTCTGAGCTGCAGCATCTGTGCTCCCCAGGGCGACAGCCAGCCACGTGCTGGGTGCTCAGAGGCCCAGAATAAAACGCAGTTCCTGTTCCTCGAACATCACCTCTCATGGAAGATTTGGACAGGAAAATGAATCCTTAGAAAAGCTATATTATACAGCAGACTTTCAGTTTCACAGACACTCTTAACAGGGGAGCCAGAATTTCAGCACAGGCCCAGGGCCTTTGGGACGTGCCTTCTCACCCTGGGATGGGGCACAAGACTGCTCCTCTCTGGGCGGTCAGGGTAGGGGAACAGGACTCCAGATGGTTTCTGTGGATTGCGGCCCACCTTTTGTTGAAAAAACCTTCCAAAGTCAAGTTGTACACAATGGCTTCAGGTAATGGTTGGCCTCAAAGGAAACTTCATGCTCACCAGTGTTTTATCCTCTGTCAATACCAGCCTCACTCCTGAGTCTGTGCTCACATTCTCCTTAGTTTCAGCATCTTCACCTTAGTGGTGCCTTTCAGGAACTACACTTAGGAGGCAGGAGCCCTGCAGTCAAAAGGCCTTGACCGCCAGCTCTGACCTGGGACAACTTATTCCACCTTTCAGGGCCTCGCTTTCCTTTCTGGAAGAGGGCTTTCTCACTTGGGTCTTCTAGGGAAAGGGAGGATTAAATGAAGCATGCCAGCTAAGTGTTACACTTGGTGCTGTGCCTCGAACAAAAGAAGTACCCAGTGACAGTTGCTGCCATCGTTATGAGAATGGCACTGGTATTTAAACATGTCTCCACATGCGATACTGTGTTCATTAAAGGTGAAAGGCAGTAGGAAGAAAAAGCACCCCTGTTTTATTTTACTCTGAAAACAGTGCCAGCTGTCCACATCTGCGAACAACCCCGACACATGCACGCGGTTCCTGCCATCTGGCAGCCTGACTGGGATGCATGTATGAAGCAGCTCGGGTCTGCGCTTGCCACGAGCCATTTCTGGGTCAGGCAAGCTATAAGGCAAGGAGTTAGAAGACACGCTTCACACCTGGAGTTGGAGGCTGCCTACGGGGAGCTGCACTGAGGTCACACTGGAGCCCTGGATGGACACAGGGAGCAGCAGCTGTGCAGTTTGCGT